>CABHPH010134790.1:32632-44094 GCA_902168325.1 Peromyscus nudipes | reverse complement strand
TTTTTTTTTTTTTAAAAGGGAAACATGTTTTGTTGTTAATTATTTACCAGAAATGGTTCTCCTGCCCCAACCAGGTTCTGTTCCCTTCCATTTCCCGTCTCCCAGGCATTTAACATGGTGTGCAGAACTGTCAGGGGTTTCTTCCTCTCAGACCAACGAGGGGTGGGTGTGACTAGGGCCAGGACTGGCAGCAAGGGCTGAGCTCTGCAGTTGCTTTTTCTCAGCTGCCTCAAATCTGATATATAATTTAGCCACCCAGTTCCTCCCGCTCAGTTCCTCTGTTATCTGAGGTATTTTATGGACTCTCTCACTGCAGAAGCTACATGGGTGGGGGTGGGGGTGGGGAAGACGCCTAATCCCATTGTCACCAAGGTTAAACATTAAATTGAGCTTGCTTCCTTCCCACCCCCACCCTGTCGCCTTTAAATCCCCTTTTGGGCACACCTCCCAGCCAAAGCAGGAGGTGCTAATGGCCTGATTTACACCTGTGTAAAGTCAAGAGCCGCTTTCTGGGACCCAGGACTAAGGAGCTGAGGCCACCATGGAGACCTACAGCCAGCCCCAGGACAGAGGCATGGAGCACAGCTTTATAGTAAACCCAGTAAACTCGCTTGCAATTCCCAGGCAACAGAGAAGGAGTTAAGGCCCCTCCCCATGCAGCTCCCAGGGCACAGGGGCTTAGGCTCGGATCATGTATAATTGATACCGTCAGCCTCATCTATACCCATTCCCCCACGCCGGTAACAAGGGGACGTCCCATCGGAGGCCAGAGCTCAGCATCCTAGGCTGGGTCATTCACAAAGCATCTTTCAGAACATGAGGACCAAAGGGTCCACTGCAGGAACCAGTAGTAGAAGACAGGCAGCCATGGCTGCTCTGGGCAGTGACACCCAAACTGGTTTCCAGTAGACTGGTGGGGGTCAGATTCCTCTCTCATAGTCTCTGCTGTGCTGTGTGACCTTGAGACAGTCACTCTACCTTTCTCAGCCCAGTTCCCAGCCCCATGCCCCCTCACTGTATATGTGGGAGCGGGCTGTGACAGTCCCGTCTCTTTTGGAGTGTTAGGAAGATTGTGTGAACTACTACATGAAGTACAAAGATATTTCACTAAAATGTTTAATTAAAATAATTTCACTTGGGTAGGGATGTGGCTCAGTATGCAGAGTTCTTGCCTAGCATACAGAGAACTCTGGATCTGGATCCTGTGTACCATGCATGGTGGTGCACACATAGAGTTTCAGTACCTTGGAGGTGGAGGCAGGAGCATCAAAAGTTAAAGTGGGGTGAGCCGGAGAGGTGGTTCAGTGGTTAAAAGCACTTACTGCTTTTGCACTGCTTTTGCAGAGGACCTGGGTTCCGTTCCCAGAACTCACATGGTAGCTCACAATCACCTATAATTCCCATTTCAAGGGATCTGAAGCCCTCTTCTGACCGCTGTGGGTACCAGGCACTCACATGGTGTACATACATACATTCAGGCAAACATTCATATACATATACATAATTAAGCTTCAGACACAGAAGGTCATCTTTGGTTTCATATAGTGTTTGAGGCTAGCCTGGGCTGTGATAACTCTGTTTAAAAATTAATTGACACACTATCATACATATTTATGGATAGAATGTGATATTTTGATACTTTCCACAATGTCATCCAAATATTTCTAAGGGGACGTCCTAAACAGAAATAAGGATAATAAGATCTCAGGGAGAAGAAAAATAAAATGGCAAATTAAAAAAAAAAATCCACACACAGCCTCACAGAGAGTCTAGAAGCCCCACCAGTGGTATGGCTTGGGCTAGCCCTTGGATCAGGCTCTCCGAGTTCTTACTCCCTTGCCCTGAGGGTTGCAGGCTTCCTGAGTGCTACAGAATGAGGGAACTTTGGAACTCATAATCTCTTTATGTGAGGGCTAATTTCACTGTCAGCACCACAGGGCTAAGAGATGCCCAGATAGCTCTGGGTGTGTCAGAAGGTGTTTCCAGAGCAGACTAGCATGAGTCAGAGGGTGAGGAATGAATACCTGTCTTCCAATCTGCTGAGGGCCGGAGGTGAACAGCATGGGGGAAGGGCCTATCTGCCCCCTTCCCAGGTGACGTCCATTTTCTCAGGCTTCCAAACTTAGACCAGGGCTTACGTATTAGCTCTCCAGTTAGCGGGCAAGAATTCAGACTTGATGATGTGTTATGTTAGTCTTCCTGACTCTCCAGTTTGAGATGGACAGATGAGGAGATCTCTGAGCCCCTGTAATCACATGATACAAGTTCACTCCACTCTCACCTACACCCAGCCCCCTTCCTCCCTCCCCTTGTGTACAGCCCCTACTCCTTCCTTTGCCCTGACAGCTGTTACATTCTACAAATGCAGGGACTGTTAAGGACATCACAGGAACACAGATCACCCTTCTTTTCTGACAATAATGACCAGAGTGATATTCACTGTGTGATTCATAGTGATATTCTCTTGTGTCACCATCAACTCCTTCCAGAGGCCAGCACAGAGGCATAGGACCTGGGAAGTGGTTCATATCCGAATCAGAACCAGGGTTAGGCTGGCCAGCACACAGGTGTAGGACCTGGGAAGTGGTTCATATCCGCATCAGAACCAGGGTCATGGTCATAGGCCAGAATCACCTCTCCACAGCCACTGGCAGGGCAGACAAAACCAAAAGCAGACCTGCGCCCCCACCAGAAAGGTGTGCTTTTCCTGGAACTATCTAGTGGTTCCTACCTCTGCTGAGGGCCTAGTGTCTTGTGTCTTCTCAATGGATGATAGTTGAATGAATGAATGAATGAATGCCTATTTGCTGTTACTAATTAAATTCCTTCAGAATTATTCATTACCCATTGTGGTACTGTTATACAGCCTTTCTATTACAGGAGAAATTTGTGGGACTTTGTTTGCCATCGCAACGGTTTTTAAAAGACATTCCCTCTTCCTGAGCGAGTGAATAATTGCCTTGACTTGCAGGGTATGAGATAAATGAAGCCTCTTGACTCCACCCCCTTGCTCTCTGGTCCTTCCTTTTGGAACCTGCCCTCTGGGACCCAGACCCAGGCTGTGGGAACGGTAGGGCCTCTAGGTTAGACACCTGCTGTGATCCATTCCCACAGCCCCAGCCTGACTGACTGAAGAGACATCTCTGTCTCTAAGGAAGGGAGATAAACAATGGCATCTGGAATCTCCTTGGAGTGTCTCTCTGTTAAGAAAATAAAATAGACCTGAAGTGATGTATCCTTCTTGGGATGCTAACTTGGAGAGTAGATGGACACAGATGTGAAAGCCACCACTGTCCCTCAGGAACCATGGAGCCTTGAACAAGATACTTAGCTTCTCTAAGCCCACAGCAGTGTCAGCATGCTACAGGCTTGGTTGAAAAGGAAAGGAATGTGCAGCTATTTTTTTTTTTTACTCTTTTACTCTTTTCTCTT
Organism: Peromyscus nudipes; assembly: GCA_902168325.1. Lineage (NCBI taxonomy): Eukaryota > Metazoa > Chordata > Mammalia > Rodentia > Cricetidae > Peromyscus > Peromyscus nudipes. The sequence continues at coordinate 40,662 of CABHPH010134790.1, read as the reverse complement.
TGGGGGCCCGCCACCCAGCTCCCAAATAAATCACACAGAGGCTTATTTTTACTTATGAATGCCCGGTCTTAGCTTGGCTTGTTTATAGCCAGCTTTTCTTACCTTAAATTATCATGCCTATCTTTTGCCTCAGGGCTTTTATCTTTCCCTATTCCATGTACCTTCCTTTACTTCTTGCTCTGTGGTTGGCTGTGTACTGGGTGGCTGGCCCCTGATGTCCTCCTTTTCTTACTCATGATCCTGCTCCCAGATTTCTCCTCCTGTTTATTCTCTCTGCCTGCCAGCCCCACCTATCCTTTCTCCTGCCTTGCCATTGGCCGTTCAGTTCTTTATTAGACCATCAGGTGTTTTAGACAGGCACAGTAACACAGCTTCACAGAGTTAAACAAATACAACATAAAAGGATGCAACGCATCTTTGCATCACTAAACAAATGTTCCACAGCATAACAAATGTGACACATCTTTAATATTGTGCAACAGGGATGGCACAGATGTCAGGGACTGGCACGTGAGTGGCCACTCAGGGCCACCACTCAGGGCCACCACTCAGGGCTACCACTCAGGGCCACCATTCCACTCCTGCTCCCTCTTCCCTTAAGGTGGGCGACAATCCAGCAATTTCACAAAGCTCCCAAAGGAGAGTTCTTTCAGAGCCGCATTTCAGAGGTTTGAGGGGTCAAACTTGAAAGACCTTGGTTTCCCCCAGTAGGAAGTTTGTATTTTTTTCTTAGTGGAGATTCAGCAGAGGATAGTAGTTAGAGTCACAGGAATCAGAGACATCTAGGGGCCAGTTAAAATCCCAGCCTCCAATCTGCAACTGACCATGTCTTTCCTGAAGTCAAATAAGCAGATTCCAGGCTCCTCATGCAAGTGAGAACCTTAAATCCCAGTACTAACAAAGCAAAGTTTAGTTCCTGCAGGAGGTGGCCTTCCATGTGGCTCCACAGTCCTCCAGGATCACTGGCTGGACCCTTCACACCTACAGCCACACTGGAGAAGGAAGAGTCACAGGGGAGGTTTTTATGAGCTTGTCTGGAACTGGCAGATGTTATCTGTCTTTGTAGTCCACTGGGCAGAAGCTAGTCACATGGTTACATCTCACTGCAAGGGCATCTGGGAAGAATGGTGCAGCTGGACTCTCAGGAGGATGGAGATGAGGCATAGCGGTCTGCAATGTGTTCTTAGATAGACAAAGCACATCTTAGGTCCCACCCAAGAGGCTTCTGGGAGCATTCAGTAAGACAGTACATTCAGACTGTAGATCCTGCCAGAGGATCTGCGCTCCCCAGCAGTTCCTCTGGTCATTGTGACCATATGTGCTACCACCATTCTCTCTCTACTGTGGAGGCCACCAGAGTATATAAGCATGGTGTTTGGGGCGTCCTTGAGCAAAGACTCCAAAAACACTCAGACGTGGAGTGGGGGTCCACAGGGGATGAAAATGAACAAGTGAGCCAGATATGGTGATATATGCCTATAACCCAGGCCCCCAAAGAGGCAGAGGATTGCTGAATTTGAGATCCACCTGGTCTAAGTAGTGGGTTCCAGGGATATATAATGAGACTCTGTCTCAGAAACCAAACAGAAAGCTGGGGATGTAACGCCGTTGATAGAATGTGCTTGCCTATCCTGCACAAAGCCCTAGGTCCCCAGCTCTGGTCTAGGTGGGGCCAGAGAGGCAGAAGCTCAAGGATATTTTCAGCTATGACTAGGCTGGGATGCATGCTACCTCAGAAACAGAGAGAGAGAGAGAGAGAGCGCTTTCTTCATACCTAGCTTGATTTTACCATCAGGAGTGGACAAGGTTCCAATGCTTCCACTACAAGTAAAATGTGATAAGTGGCCAGAAGCAACTTTTGCTTTAAAGAGCCAGGGAAGCCATTTGGAGAAGGTGACACCTGGCTTCACTATGTTGCTTCCAAAAGGTGAGGCCTCAGGAAGAAGCACTTCCAGGGAAGGAGGCAGCATGAGAGGACAGGGCAGGGACAGATGGGCATGGCAAATGGCTCACAGGAAGCACCGAGCAAATTCGGGGACCAGCAGGCTCCAACAATGGGGACGGTGTGCCGGTGAGCAAGGCCGGCTGCGTTCTGTGCGCTGGGAGCCAGCACTGGCTTGGAGGGTGGCATGACTGTGGATACCGGATAGACACCTGTCATTTCGTCCTGACCCCATCCCCCAGAGCTGGGGAAGGCGGCTTCTGTGTTTCTGTTTCACAGATGGCCGAAGTAAAGCAGAAATACTCACAGACAACTGCCTGGCTCTGTTCACAGACTGGATAATTCCTTCGGCAATATCAGCGGGAAGAGCTGACCACTCTTTAGAGTGTCCTTCGAGTCAACTAGCTCTTCTTCACTGTGAACAAGTGTCCCCTCACAGCCAGGGGTGAGCAACACAGGTGTGGCTTTTTTTTTTTTTTTAAGGTGGAGTCTCACTCTGTAACTCAGACTAGTTTGGAGCTCACAATGTAGCACAGGTTGGCTTCCTCCTGCCTCAGAAACACAGGTGTAGCGAAGGCATCTCTTGCAGGAGAAGGTCTGAGTCGGTGGGTTGTCCTTGGGACTGCTGTGTAAAGTCCTTACCACATGATTACTTGGCAGACATGTATGCACCACCACCCCCCCAAACACACACATACTTGTCCAAGAGTGTAGTGTAGGCTCCTGAGCCGACCGAAACAGATGCGTTAATTGAGATTATGCATCACCTCAGCCCAGTATCTCATGTCGGTCCCAACCGCATGGAGGAGAACGTGAGTCCTGCCACCTGAAACACTCGGCTGCTACCTTCCTTTGGAAATCAAAAGGCAAATTGCGTTCCTTTTATTAATCATCTCTTTCCTTACAAGATCTCACCTTTTGTTTTTCTGCACTTTACAAGGAAAAGGTGTGTTTTTATGCCTTGTGTTGAGTTGGCAGTAAAGGGAACCCTTTGATTTTTAAGTAAGGAGGCAAGTCCTGTGTATGCAGAGGAGGCTCCAGCAGGCTGGGGACAGTACCTTTAGGTTCAAGCCTTCCCCGAGCGCTTGGATCGGAAGGATTGGACTGAAACTTTAAACATTTTGAGCAATACCTAGAATATGTATAATTTATAAGCCACACACCGTTGGCTGTCAAATCGTCGATTGATCTGACTCGGGTCTTGTTAATTATCTTCCACATACATTACTCCTTAACAGATCTTCAGTATACTGCGTATCAATATTAATAAGATTATAAAACACTATTGATAATTAGGAACAGAAAGAGCCCCAGCCTTTGATTCTGGCTGTTACAAATGCCCCCACTCTCCCCAGATTAGAAAGCGGCCACTTTCATTTAGTAATATCAGATCAGAACGTCTGTGTCCTAAAGTGGGTTATTAGGAGACAGCTAAGACTCTCACCGTGTGCACAAGGCTGCTTGAAAATGAACATGGCAGCACTCCTGATGGGGAGAAACCTGCCTCTCTTGTCCACAGGAGGCCTAATGGGGTGGGTGAGGCTCAAGGGGGAGCCCAGCTCACTTTGATCAGCCAAATTCTTCATTTTCTTTGTCCAGACTAATCAGAGTGGTTTGGTTTTGCGGGAGATTCACCAGACTGGCATTTTATCTTGATTTCTTCCATTGGATGAAAGGGGGCCCCGTTGGGAAGCCAGAGAAAGGGGGCTGGTGAGATTCAAGGCAGATCTCAAGCCCAGCCCATCTCAATGGCACTTTATTTTCTATTTTCCCTCTTTGCAAAAGCCTCCTCTTTTATGTTTTTGTTGGGTTCACAAACTCATTAACATCAAACAGGCAGATCTGCCACTAACTAGGAGAATGCAAGTGATTTCACATATAAATAGAACGCACAGAAGCCAGGGCCAGGCTTCCTCCCTGAGGTCTCACCTGGCTGAGGGAGCAGAAGGGAGGCTCTGGGGACCAGGCTTCCCCCCAGGAGAGCAGAGACTAGTGGCTGGATGTGCACAGGAGGTGCTGGGGTGTTGGGAGACCACAGAGTGCCCTGTTTGTGAGGAGTCTTTCTACTTCTAACTCGACCCAAACTGTTAAACAAGATCGGCTCTTGCAACAGTTCAGGAGGCAGCCTGACTTCCTATGGAGTAAGACACAGCCCAGGAGTTTCTACCTCCCAGTTCCATCTTCTCTCAGGATGACTCCTCTGATGGCAAGATGGCTGCCACAGTGCCCATCGGTGGGGAAAACAGAGGCAGCATCTCCTTCGGAAGCATAGATGGAAGGCAGAGCGTGTCTCTCCCAGCAGGTTCAGAGCTGGCGGTCACGCCTCTTTGGTCCTACGGTTGTTACCCACCTGGGCCTGAACTGTGCTGGTGACTGGTGATGATGGGCTGGGGCAAGTGACAATGGGGTGAAAGACCCAGAGAGGTCTCCAGGGAGGGCAGGTGCTGTGGGAAAGACCCATAAAGTCACATCACACTCATGGCTGGGAGATCAGTGGTGTCGACCTTTTCTGGGATCTCTCACTCACTTCCATGTTTGGGGGTGTTCTCTTTCTTAGTAAATTGCCTCTATTTCCACCACTACCCATGGGTCTCTGCTCCAGCTCTTTGTTCCTGGACACAGGAGCCAGACATTTCAAAAGGGACTTGCTTAGCCTCGATCTGTGCCTACAACAGGGGAATCGATAAAGCATATCGGCTACAGGTAGAGCTGGGAGACGAGAGATGCATCTCTAAATTACCAGAAGGAGAAAGTGTCCTAGGTTTAAGGCACAAGACTCTAGCATCCAGTCTTTGTAGGGGCATTACCTGCCCCATAGCTGTCCTTGCAATTAGTCTTTCTGGGAGTCCCTGCTTGAGTACACCAGTCTGGCTGCTTACATTGTTATCTCCTGTAATCTTCAAACAATGCCCTGGAATAAGCCATCTGTCTATCTGTCTGCCTATCTATCTATCTATCTATCATCTATCTATGTATCTATCTATCTATCTATCTATCTATCTATCTATCTATCTATCTATCTATCCATCTATCGCTCTATCTATCTATCATCTATCTATCTATCTATCATCTATCTATGTATCTATCTATCCATCTATTGCTCTATCTATCTATCTATCTATCTATCATCTATCTATCTATCATCTATCTATCATCTATCTATCTATCATCTATCTATCTATCTATCATCTATCATCTATCTATCTATCTATCTATCTATCTATCTATCTATCTATCTATCTATCTATCACAAAACTTCTTTATTGAATCTTTGGGAATTTCACATCATGCACCCCAATCCCACTCACCTCCCAGGCCTCCCATATCCTCCTCTCCTCTCTGCAGTGCCCCCCCCCATGAAAATTTAAAAAAAAAAAACACTAAACCAAACCAAAACAAGCAAACAAGCAAAAACAAAAACAAAAAGAACAAAAATAAGAGAGAACAACAACAAAAACCTCCTCCCTCCTCCATCTTCCCCGCCTCCCCAGCACCTCTTCATTCATCCTGGTGGGACTGAGAGTCTTGCTGTGTCACACAGTGTCACCCTTTTGTCCAGTCACCTTTGCTTGCAGGTGTTCATTGCAGTGAGTCACTGCCTGGTTCAAGGCCTCTGGTTCCTGGTACACCATCCTCACTGGATCCCCACCAGACCTCCTCTTAGATATCCCGTGGCCACCCTGAGTCACAGAGATCCTGTAGTTATCATTCTACAGGATCAGTCCCTTCATGAGCTCCAGCAGGTCCTAGATGGGGCAGACGGTAGAGTGGGCCAACTCCAGGCCTGGCTGTGGGCCTGGGTGGTAGCTGAGCTGGTCAGTCTGGGCCACTGGGCACCCCATTCAGGCAAGGGGTCAAGCCAGCTCCCCTATGCCCATGCCATCAGGGTCAGCTCTCCCTTGTCATGATAAGGGGTGGAGACATTTCTCCTGAGTGCTGGGGGCCAGCTCCCATGAGGGTTGGGGCCAGCTATCCCAGGGCCAGTGAAGGGCAGGGCCAGCTTAGCATGACCCTCTGATTTCATCACACATGGTTCCTAAGGCCTCCTGAGGTGACACAGGTCACAGACATCAACACAGACTCCAGCTGCAGCAGGACCACAGACCCAGACATGACCCTCAGCAGCAGCTTGTACCCAGATGACATCCTGGCTCTGAGTGGAAACACAGGCCACCCAGATCAGGAAGACTCCAGCCGCTGCACATCCCTTGAACACCAACAAGGCCTCAGGTTGCAACCCTGACCCCGGGCTTCATGTAACCTCTGGTGGCAACAGACCCTCGCTATAGTGGGACCACAGACCCAGACATGGTTCTCGGCAGCAGCCTGGGGTGGATGCCACCATTGCCCTATGTGGTAGTGCAGGCCACCCAGATGAGCACAGCCCCAGGGGCAATGTGACCCTCAGACACCAACATGGCCCCAGATCCCAGGCATTCACATGGTCTTCAATGGCAACAAGAACCTTAGACATCAACACAGACCCCAGCTGTAGTAGGGTCAAGAACCCAGACATAGCCCTCAGCTGCAGCTCTGGCTAGACATCACCATGGCATCAGGTAGCAGCGCAGACCACTCAGATCTGCATGGCCCTTGCAGCCAACATGGACTCAGGTGGCTGATTTGACCCCAGGCATCCATACAGCCCTCGGTGACAACATGGGCCACCGATTTTAACACAGACCCAGGCCGCAATAGGACCACGGACCCAGACATAGTCCTCAGCAGCAGCCCGGTCTGGGTGTCACCATGACCCCAGGTAGCTGAGTAGGCCACTCAGCCTGGCATGGCCCCAGTGGTAGCACATCCCTCAGACACAGACCCCATGAATCGGCATGGCCCTCGTGGTAACGGGCCACGGACATCAACAGACCCTGGCTGTAGTAGGGCCACAGACCTGGCGCCCATCTTAAAGATGATAGGACATCATTAAAAATGGCTCCTCCCTCTCCATATAAAAACGTAAGGCATTTGGCACCTGATTATCACAGCCACATCCTCTGCTAAAAACAACTGGACACATTCATTTATTGGCAGTCACAGAGGGAAAGTGTGTATTTCTGAACGTTCTGTGTATTTTCGTCAATTTGTCCACTTGGTATGTTTTGCTGTTTTGTCAGAGACAGTGTCTCCTTATGCAGTCCAGTTTGGCCTGGGATCCATGATGGATCTACCTTAGCCTCCTACACGCTGAGACTGCAAGTGAGGGCCTCCATTCCTAGTTATAAAGAGGGTGCACGTTGATCTTTTTAAAAACAAAGGAACTAGAACACAACAACTGGAGGATGCCATGAGGATGCCAATGTTGCCAAAGGAGCTATTGTGAAACTTATTACCATTGGAATGCCTCTGTCATCAAGGAAGGAGGGATCTGTGTCAAGCTATAGATGTTCATTCTCAGAAACTAGTATTATTAATTTAGCAGTACTGGGGATTAAAACTAGGTCCCACTGCAAGGCAGGCAAGCACCCTGCCACAGAGCTGAGTCCAGCCTTCTTCTTACTCACTAAGTTGCCCCAATGAGCTTTGAATTAGCCATTCTCATGCCTCAGCCTCCAGAATGGCTGGAAAGCATTATCAGATAAGGACACAGGTGGCCCAAGAATAAACCTGGTTCTTCCTCATCCTTGCTTTGTGACTATGGTACTTTCTCTAACAGTTTTCAGTCTCAGTTTTCTACTCTGAGAAATGGGTTTGGTACCCAAGGAACCTATAGTGGCAGAAATAAATAAACATGCAAATTAAGAGGAAGAAGAGGCCAGGTCTTCCTTACAGTAGAATTCTAATTCTTAATCTTGGTGGAGATGTGGAAACAGGGTTAGTATTTGGCAAACACCACATAGCAATTGTTGTCAAGCTCAATCGATGTTATAATTAGTAGACAGAGGCTGACAAAGTGCTTGCCTAGCATGCATGAAGCCCTGGGTTCCATCCCACACCGTGCAAACTGAGTGTGGTGGTGCACACCTGCAGTCCCACACTGTGTAAACAGTGTGTTGGTGCACACCTGCAGTTCTACACTGTGCAAACTGAGTGTGGTGGTGCACACCTGCAGTCCCACACCGTGCAAACTGAGTGTGGTGGTGCA
>CABHPH010134790.1:13563-28731 GCA_902168325.1 Peromyscus nudipes | reverse complement strand
CTTCTTCTTCTTCTTCTTCTTCTTCTTCTTCTTCTTCTTCTTCTTCTTCTTCTTCCTTTTCCTCTTCCTCTTCCTCTTCCTCTTCTTCCCTCCCTTCCTCCCTCCCTCCCTCCCTCCCTCCCTCCCTCCCTCCCTCTCTTTCTTTTTTTCGTTTTTCAAGACAGGGTTTCTCTGTGTAGCCCTAGCTGTCCTGAAACTCTCTGTAGATCAGACTGGCAGCACATTCACAGAGACCCACCTGCCTTTGCCTCCCAAGTGCTGGAATTAAAGGTGTGTGCCAGCACCGAACGGAAAGCCAGCCTTTTCTATAGAAAAGTGTGGTTCATTCAGTCTTCATGACAACTCAAGAGTTAGACAGCACTTTTTCCTTCTGAAGAAGGTGAGGATTGGAAAGACTAAATACTTTATCTAGGACCAGAGTTTTTAAATATCAAAATATTGACTTGAATCCAGGTGGCCTCAACTTAGAGTGCATGGTCTTTGTCAAAAAGCCATAATTCAGCTGGGTGTGGCCTTGCACGCCTGTGATCCCAGTACTCAGGAGGCTGAGGCAGGAGGATTTGGAGTTGAAGTTATAAAACATTTCAAAAACAAAAATGAAAAAGAAGAGAAAGAGGAGGGGGGCAGCAGTTGCCCCCATCACTCACCCAGGCCTGGTGATGCACAGCTCTAGGCTTAGCCAATCAGAACGTGAGTTTGAGGTCAGAATGGGCAACCCAGTGAGACTTCATCTCAAGATGGAGCTAAAAGTCTAGGGATGCAGCACAGTATTGGAGTTCTGACTTAGAATGGGAGAGGCCCTGTGTTCACTCCCTAATACTTCACCAAGAAATGGGGGAAAGGTGGTATGAGTGTGTGTGTGTGTGTGTGTGTGTGTGTGTGTGTTATGTGTGTGTGGTGTTAGTGTTTGTGTGTGTGTGTGTGTGTTGTGTGGTGTTAGTGTGTGTGTGTGTGTGTGTGTGTTGGAACAGACTGACCATAACCCATAGGCTATGGAGTATGTAAAATAAAGCAGTACACTAAAGAGAATCATTATCCTCTCTCTTTGGCTACCCCCCCCCAACCTTCTTCTGTCTCTAGGTAACAAGTGAAAAACCACTATGGTTTGTGTAGATTTCATCATAAAATAAATCTTTACCTTTTTGAATTAGCTGTTTTAAAATATTACTCCCATCTCAGCAATCCCTATTTATGAGGAACTTGTTCTTGTTCTAGCTTATGCAGAACACTACATTGTTCCTGGGGAGACAGTAAGATCAACCCAAAGAGCTTGGTGTGGTGAGCAGAGAATGAGGTCTTGGGATGTGCCCCAAGAGATGTGTCTTGCTTCAGATGCCGGGGAAGCCAGGAGCTCAGGTTTACCTGTCATTCCTGCTCTTCCCTCCCTCACTGTCCTCAGCCCCACTCATGGGAAGATTATTTAGCCCTGATGGATCTAGAAGCAAACATCTGTCAGAGGAGCAGAAGTCATTGATGCTATGGGGCACAAACACTCTTCTGAGCCAGAAGGTGACCTTACGGGAGGGTGAGTTGGAACTTACAAGGATGATGGGTGGCAGGAGAGAGCACACGAGATGACTGTAAGAAGGGAAATCAAGTCCTTTGCCAGAGGAAAAAGGAGTAGATGCTGGCCTGTCCCACGTGGTGTCTGCACACCATCACACCACGCTGGACAAGAGAGGACAGGGAGAAAGCAACATGTCACGAGCAGATAGCGTGTTCTCCTCTTCAGAGCAGCACATCTTGAGTAGATGGGAGTGACATTTGGAACTAAAGCAGTTATTAAAAGGGGCCTCCCATAGACCATGAGGCTGCTTGAAGCTTGAAGGCAAATAACCAGATGGATACCCAGAGAAGAGAGAAGGCTTCCAGTACGGGGCAGGTAGAGGTGAAGGCTTGGAGAGCAGGGGACAGAGATAATGAAGAAGTGGGGAGAATAGAAATGGGGTGCATTTGCTGATTCTTCCCGACGGTGAAACTGGGAAATTGAGTTGCTTCCATTTTTAAAAAAGAATAATTTATTATTATTATTATTATTATTATTATTATTATCATCATCATCATCATCATCATCATCATCATCATCATCATCATTTTGTGTGGTGGTATTGTGTTCCCCAAAATATTGTGTATGCTAATAAACTTATCTGGGGTCAGAGAACAGGACAGCCACAATATTAAACATAGAGGTTAGGCAGTGGTAGCAAACGCCTTTAATCCTAGCATTCCAGAGACAGAAATCCCTCTGGATCTCTGTGAGTTCAAGGCCACATTGGAAACGGCCAGGCACGGTGATACACACCTTTAATCCCAGAAAGCCACACCTTTAATCCCAGGGAGTGGTGGTAGAAAGCAGAAAGGTATATAAGGCGTGAGGACCAGAAACTAGAGGCATTTGCCCTGGAGAGGCATTTTGGCCTGGAGAAGCATTCAGGCTTCTAGCAGCAGTTCAGCTGAGACCCATTCTGGATGAGGGCTCGGGGCATCCAGTCTGAGGAAACAAGACCAGCTGAGGATCCAGCGAGGTGAGATAGCTGTGGCTTATTCTGTCTCTCTGACCTTCCAGTGTTCACCCCAATACCTGGTTCAAGTTTGATTTTATTAATAAGAACTTTTTAAGACTCATGCTACATCTTTGTTTTGTTTTTTGGAGACAGGATCTCTCTATGTAGCCTTGGCTGTCCTGGAACTATGTAGACCAGGCTGGCTTCGAACTCACAGAGATTTGTCTGTATCTGCCTCCGAGTGCTGAGATTAAAGGCCTGTACCACCATGCCCGGTCCTCTTTTCACTATTTTTTAAAATTACGTGTGTAGGGTGTGTAGGGTGGTATGTGCATGTGAGTGCAGGTGCCCTTTGACCTTACAGGTGCTTGTGAGACACCCACTGTGGGTGTTGGGAACCAAACTTGGGTCCTTTGGAGGATCAGAGCTCTTAACTGCTGAGCTAGCTCCCCAGCCCTGCTCCCATCTTGGAACCTCTTTGCATATGAAAAGAAAGTGAAGCACTCTAGGACCAATGGGATAGTTCAGTTGGTCAAGTATGGATCTATGGCCACTGCACAGGTACCCATATGTACCTGCACTCGCCCCACCCTCCTCACACCCAAATAAGGAAATGTCAAGTGGTTACTAAAAACTCTTGACGTCTAAAAATCTTTACATTTAACCAACATTTAACCCTTCCCACAACCCCACCCAACAATTGGGCCTTTCTTTAGACATCACACATCTCTTTAGAGAACACACAAAGTACATGATGCACACTGTGTAGGCTGTGTGTTGCAGTCATGGCCACACGGGAAAAATATATAGAAATGACTGTCCTCTGTCACCTTGCCTCTGAAACTGTCTACAGAGATGAATTCAGAAATGACACCAAAGATTTGGCCTTTGTGGCCTTATTGCTGCACCAACCCCTTCTAGGCTTGTCAGGGCTTGGCCCTGGGTGAAGGGTAGGATGGATTTAGCAGTGGTCTCTTCAGGGTGGGAGGCAGTGCTTCCATGGTTCTGAAATCTAGGAACTACCATCTTGGTTACATCCCTGGAACAGTACCTTGAGTCATACCAGAGCAGAGCCTGCACGCTCAGTGAGGTGGCCTATGTGGACCTACTGTGAGTTCCCAACCCTAGGAGGCAGGTCCCAGAAAAACTCTCCCCAGGGGCTGAGGATGGAGCTCAGTAGGTAAAGTGTTCCCTAGAAACCCTGAAAACCCTGGCTGTAAATTCCCAAATCATATAAAACCAGGAACAATGGCACATGGCTGAAATCCTAGTACTCAGCTCATAGGGGCAGGAGGGTGTAGAGTTCAAGGACTCCCTCACCTATCTAGGGAGGCCAGCCTGGGCTATAGGAAATCTTGTTTTGCTGTCTTCCAGACACACACATGGCAGCAGACACAGGGCCTGCACAGGTTCAAACCCCAGCACAGAGAAGGGGAGGTGAACACAAAATCCCGCCCCTAACCACAAAGCTGTTTCGATTGGTGCCAGATGAGAAAAGGAAGCTCGGTTTCCTCCAATGGAAGGTGCCTGGGTTTGTCAGCCACACTTCATGGCAGGACACGTGTCCAGGAGGAGTTGGCCAATACAAAACGGACTCCGCGTTTTCTTTTGCTTTGTTTTGGGAGGGATATTTTTGTTTCATTTTGGTGTTTCTTGTCATACTGGTTTTTTGTTTGTTTTTTGTTTTCATTTTCTGAGTTTTCTTTTTGAGAGAGAGAAAAGAAAACATGAGGTTTGTAGGAAGGTGGGGAGGGTCTGGGGGACTTAGGGGAGGGGAAAATATGATCAAAATATATTTTATGAAAAAAATTTAATTAAAAAATAAAATTAAAATAACAAAACCGGGAATCCTTTTTCAAAAAAAAATGTTCAAGGTCATTCTTGGCTATATCATAAGCTCATGACCTGCCTAGGATCTATGAGACTCTGTCTCAAACAAACCTACGTAGCCCACCAGCCACCGGCTTGGTTAGCGTTCCCAAACAGTTCTTGCCAACATCAAGTGTCAGAAACACAAATTGGCTCGAGTTCTCCACCAGCAGAGCCAACCTCCGGGCTGTGACATTATGACTGTAATCGACAATTCCACTGTAGTCCACTGCCGTAAGTAGAAACAGAAAGTGTTCTATACAGTAGAAGACTTGTCTGCTCAGGAGCGTCTGCACCAAACAGTGTGTACTTTGGAAGTAATTCCTAGAACCCTTTAGTTTAAGCAAATCCAATAATCGAAAAGCTGACTTTATACAAAAAGGCTAAATTCAGGGGAATTATCCACTTTGCAAAATAATGCTTCATTTTACAGAAACATTCCCCTGTGGTACTCCTTCCACATGACATCCTCATTAGCGTGTTTACAACATGAGATCCTTCTATAAGAATAGTGATGGCCTCACTGCTTTTCGGGGGGCACTGGTGGTGTGGCGATGAAAAGAATCCAAGGACCTTTTTCTGTCATCAATATGGCTCCCTTGACAGGTTCCAGCCACTCTGGGTGTTTCTACACTCATGCCTCTGAAGCCCCAGGGAGATGGCTGTAGGGCAGGGCTACCATACCGGTTTCATAAGAGGAAGGTAAATCCCGGCTCTCGGAGACTGAGTGACTCATGAAAGGTCACCAGTAAGTCATAGGGCAGGTCTAGACCCTCCCTGCTCTAACACCTGGGCCCAGTGAACAGTGTGTTTTTAAAAGCCTGGAGGCTCCTCCCTCCCTCTTATTTAATTTCTATCTTCTTAAATGTGAGCTGGACTTAGCGACCTGCTTCTAACACAGTGAAAATGGAAATATAGTTACTCACAGGTGGAGAGACCCATAAATAATATCTTAACTAAGATTAGTATCAAGGTTCTCATCACCAGTGATAAAGCCGATTGAGAGCAAGGGAGGTGGTGCAATTATAAAGTGCTTGCCTTCCAAGTACCAGGACCCGAGTTCAAGCCCCAATACCCACATAAAAAAAAGCTTGGCACGGTGGTGTGTGCTTGTAATCACATCATTTGTGAGGCAGAGACAGGCAGATCCCTGGGGCTCACAGAGCAGCTGCCTTAACCTTAACTCAGGGAGCTCCAGGCCAGTGAGAGATCCTGCTTCAAAACACAAGCTGGATGTTGCCTGAGGAATGACACCTGTTTGAGTTTGCTGTCTGTTGCTATGATAAACACCTCATCCAAGAGCAACTTGGGGAAGGAAAGGATTTATTCGAATTACAGGTACAGTTCCACCTGAAGGAAGCCAAAGCAGGAACCTGGAAGCGGGAACTGGAACATGGACTATAGAGGAGTGCTGCTTCCTGGCTTATTTGTCATGGCTTGGTCAGCCTGCTTTCTCAAACCACACAGGCCTACCAGCCTAGGGGTGGTACCACCCACAGTGGACTCCACCCTCCCACATCAATCATTAATCAAGAAAATGCCCCATAGATATGCTCACAGGTCAATCTGGTGGAAGCAATTGTTAGTTTTATGCAGCGCAATGTTATTCATTAAGCGGTGCTGTTTACTGTGCAAGAAAAGCCATGAGGCACAACAGAATCCACTGTCAGAGTTTGTTAAGAGAAGGAATAGAGGGGAGCGTGCTTAGGTCTATGGAGATTATGCAGGGAGAGAGAGAGGAAGAAGAGGAAGGAGAAGGGGGAGGAGTCTGTGACCTGCTTTTTAAAAATATTTTTATTTTATATTTAATTTAATTTCACATATCAGCCATGGGTTCACCTGTCCTCCCACCTCCCACCCCCCAGCCTTCCCCCTCAATCCACCCACCATTCCAACCTCCAAGGCAAGGTCTCCCCTGGGGATTCAGCTCAGCCTGGTAGATTCAGTTGAGGCAGGTCCAGTCCCCTTGTCCCTATACCAAGGCTGAGCAAAATGTCTCAGCATAGGCACTAGGTTCCAAAAAGCCAGCTTGTGCACTAAGGACAAGTCCCAGTCCCACTGCCTGGGGGCCTCCTAAATAGGTCAAGCTAATCAACTGTCTCACTTATCCAGAGGGCCTGGTCCAGTTACCCACTTTTTATGGATTCCCACACACATGCACGTATGGGCTCACATAGCTACGCCACACATGTGCATAGATTGTGTGATCCTGCTGTGTGCAAATTACTCGATCATGCAGCACACAGATAACGTAGGACTTAAGGCCCCGGGATGACCAAGCCTCCTGCCTGACTACTGGACAGCACATGCGCGGCTGTGTAGCAACAGCAATTCCTCAGTTGAGATTTTCTCTTTCCCAGGTGATGTTTGTGACAAAAAAGCAACTAACCAGAACAGAATCTGAGGTTGTTCTCCAAATTACACACACACACACACACACACACACACACACCATGTGTCTGCACAGTGTGTGTGAATACATATACATGCTCGTAAGCATATGACAGACTGATAGGAAGGGCCAGGAAAAGGCACACCATTTCTGTAGTGTTCTAGCAACTCCCATACCTTAGTTTAACTATGAGAAATACCAGCGACTGCAATTGAGAGTCGTTCTACATAACACCTCACAACTACTCTACAAAAGCTAGCAAGGTCACGAGAGACCAAAAGACAGTCACAGACCAGGGACACTGATATATGACAACTAAATGTCAGTGGAATCTGGGAGGGGTCTTGGAATAGCAGAGGGATGCTAGTGGGAAAATAGTGGAAATGGAATTGTGTTTTCTGCCAATGATAATGTCTTTTTTTAAGATTTTATTATAAAAAATCCTTGGAAATAAAATGAGTAGTATACACCAAAATTAACCAGATCCCAAGTCTATAAATCTCAGTGAACTTTTATACAGTTAGAACGGGCACTGTCTTCATTTTGACAAAGGGACTGCAGTTGTAGGTGCAGGACAGATGAGAACTCTCCCTCTGTCTTCATAACTCTTCTGTAAATTTGGAAATACTTTCAGAAAAATCGCTTGTTTCTGAAGCTGACACAGGCACCTCCGTTTTTGTTATTTTGGGAAGTTGGGGGAGCATGATGGTTGGGGGAATATTTGGCCAGTCTGGGCAGCTTCTTTCATGGAAGAAACCTATCTCACTTCCCAGATTCTACAGAATACAATACTTCTCATCTCCTGTCCTGAGATTAGCCCAGCTTCCCACTAGACTGTAAAGATGCTGCCCATTGGGGTGTGTCAAGGAGGCCTCACCAGACAGTTGACTGCAAAGCCAAAGAGGAAGATGAACCCAGGCCACGGGGGGGGGGGGGGGGGGGGGGGGGGGGGGGCTCATGCCCTCCATGGATGACCACCAGCAACTTCTCCCCAAGTATGCAGACTCTGCCTGGCCCATCAGTGGTCATATGGCATCTCTCTTACGTTGAAAAGTGGCCCGCCTCCCGCCTCTTGATTTGCTTTGACTCCTCGGATGTGGCAGATGGCGAAGGTTCTGCCAGTTCTGCATCTACCATTTCAGAGTTCTAGCAGTTTCTAAAATTCCTCTTAAATCCAGTTTTCATAGAAGTGATTCTGCTGGTCCTTAGATTCAGACTGTCATGTTGTGAGGAAGCCTGAGAGCCACAAGGAGATGTCACATAGAGAAAGGATGAAGTTTCATGTGTGTACGTGAAACCTTCAAACCTTGGACCACCCAGGCCCAGCTTAACTGCTGAGTGGCTCTGCTGTTATCAAAACGACAAGCACAACCACAGCAGCAGCAGCGTTCTGCTGATTATTGTAAATGCACACAAGAAGTAGGAATAAATCTTTGGGTTGATTTGTTACACAGCAGGGGGTAGCTGAGATGCTCATGCATATTCTTTTCTGTTACTTAACTTTTATATATATTCTTATGATTTCTGGTTCTTTAACCTTAAAATAAGGGTGAAGATGTGTCTCTTTTATAGAAAGTAGTTGTATAGTACTTCAGGTATGTATTAAATAAAGACTTGGAAATCACTCAGAATAAATGACCTAGAAGACCTCTATGATGAGTTCTTCACCTTTTGCTTCCCTGACCTCAATTCATGGTTCTTCGTTGAAGATGGTGGGCATGGGCTACTGAAGGACCTGCATTTCTGTTACTGCCTCTGCCTGGACTGTTCTTTTTAGTTTTAAAAGATTTGTATTTTTATTCATGTGGATGCATGCACGTGTCTGTGTGTGTACGCCATGTGTACACAGATGCCTGCAGAGGCCGGAAGAGACCATTGGCTCTCCCGGAGCTGTAGTAACAGGCAACTGACATGGGTGCTGAGAACCGACCTCTGGCCCCCTGGAAGAGCTGCAAGTGCTCTTAACCACTGGATCACCTCTCTAGCTTCTGGAATGTTCTTGTAGATATTTCTACGATGTTCTCATCTTTATCAGGTCGACTTTGAATACTGTCTTGTCAATACACCTTTCCTGGCCCAACTTTAAATTGGAGTCTCTCCTTATTTGACCCTATGAGTCCTTTGTCTTGGTAAATTTTTCTTCCTCTCCCTTATTAATACACATATGATGTGTTATTTTTCATCTTATTTGTGTTCATTTTCTATCTATAGAAACCTCCAGGGAAGCAGAGTTTTACTCAAAAAATAAACTGATATAAACCTAGAACTTAACATTGATGAGCAGAGCTGTCACTCACTGAGTCTCCTGAATGAAAAAGGAGTTTTTAAACTCAAAGGCTCTCATCTGGAGGTTTCAGGCTGCTGGAGGCTGAGCAGTTCCCTCTACAGGCAAAGTGTGACATAGTGTAGTCTGTCAGCTCAGTTAGACAAAAGATCTCCAGCTTCTAGACAGGGAGTCAGAACAGGAGTTTAGGTATAGGGGTTACATGCTCTCTATGACAGCCATTCAGCTCTGCCATCATAGTGCAAAGGTACCCATTGGCAATACGTATACAGGCTTGATTGTGCACGTACAACTATCATTAGACACTGAAATTCAAATCTCATGTCACAAATTTGCTTTGCTTTTCAATTTTTTCCACCACTTACAAATATAAAACCTGAGATGGCTCAATGATTAAGAACGTGGTGCTTTTGCAGAGGACCCAGGTTTAGTTCCCAGCACCACCAACTGTTCATAACTCCGGTGCCAGAGAATCTGTTGCCCTCTTCTGACCTCCACAGGCACTGCACTGCACTGCACTGCACACACACACACACACACACACACACACACACACACACACAGGCAAAACACTCATACACATAAAATAGAATTAAATGAATCCTTTTAAAACACACAAACAAGCAAAAAAACAACCCGTGGCTGGAGTGATGGCTCAGGGGTTAAGAGCGCTTGCTGCTCTTCTTCAAGGACCCAGGTTTGCCTTGTGGGCTGTAGTTAGTAGAACACTGCTCTTGACAGTCTCCAAGTGACTCCAAGTGTGGGAGAGGAATTCAATTTCCAGGCAAATAGCCAGAGACTATTCATTTTTGACAGAAGTATTATTCATAATATGACCTCATGAATATGCATAGTGATTTCTGCATTCCAGACACTTTATAGCCAATGTGACTGGATGAGAAGGTATCAGGTAGCAGCCAAAGGAAAGGAAGCATTGTAGGTTCAAACTGCTAAGTGCATTAACGAGTCCTCATTTCCTTCCTGTAAGAAAGGCAATGGGCATGGTGGGAGCTGCAGCATGGCATCGCAGCTGGCACAGGAGGCGGTTGACCAGGTGCTAACACAGAATGATCCTTCCATGAGCCAATTAGTTCTTCTGGGCCTCTTGACCGAAATATGCACCCCAGCCCCAGATAACCATTTCACTCCTCAAGGTTCTCCATAGAAACGCAATGTGTAGGCTATATATGTAATTGTAAACAATTGGCTCACATGATTAAGCCCCATGACCTGCTGTCAGTAAGCTGGACGCCCGGGGAAGCTCAGGTTCAAAGCCTGAGAAGCAGAGAGCCATGCTGTAAGACTGGCCTGGCCCAAACAGAGGAGACCGTCACTGCAGCCAGGAAGACGGCTCATGGATCCCACATTTCTCCACTCTTCTGTTCCACTCAGGCCCTCAGTGGATGGGGTTGAGCCTACACACACTGGGAATGACATTCTCCTTTTCTAACCCCACCACTTCAAGTCTACAAACATCCAACCAGACACAACCAAAAATAAGGCTATCTAGATATCTTGGCCTCACATGGCTGTGGAGGCCCGCAAAGGTTTCCTAGTAAGATCTGAGCTAGCTTTACCCAGCAGAGCTGTATTAGAGCTTGACCATGTGCATGGTTACTAGGTGATTGGAAGGGTTTGCACTTGGTTAAGCTAGGGGGAGGTCTTTGCTCCACCCCTTGGCAGTCCTATAAATAGCCCTTTAGAAGAGACAGGAGGGGCCATTGGATATTGATTCAGGCCCTCCTGAGGCTATCCTGTGTTTCCATTTGTCTCTCTTCCTTCTATCCTTCTACCTAATATCTCTTATCCCTCTCTTCTCAAGAGTACCCTGTCATAATTGTGGGAGCCAGTCACCCAGCTGGGCTCCCACACATGGCCCAGTCACACTGACATTTAAAGCTACCTATCCCAACTATCATAGTAAGAAAGGGGTGTGCAGGGTGTGTGTGTGAGTGTGTGTGTAAGTGTGTGTGTGTGTGTGTATGTGTGTGTACATGTGACACACACACACACACACACACAGACATGCTCAGGATGGGACCAGATTTAGCCTAGCACCTTACTGACCACAGAACAGGTACGTCTCTCTAGGAATCAAAATACAAGACAATGATAACATGACTAGATACAATGCTCATGCCCCTCGGCTCACACACTCCACTTCTAGATATGATGCTCATACCCATGAGCTCACACTCTCAGCTTTTGTTTGGTTTCATTTCTGTGGTGCTTGTGGAAAATGTGATTTTGGTTAAACACGAATTCACTTAGAGTTCTAGAACTACTCAAAACTTATTTTTAAAAGTTAGAGTTGGGCCGGGCGGTGGTGGCGCATGCCTTTAATCCCAGCACTCGAGAGGCAGAGCCAGGCGAATCTCTGTGAGTTCAAGGCCAGCCTGGGCTACCAAGTGAGCTCCAGGAAAGGCACAAAGCTACACAGAGAAACCCTTTCTTGAAAAATAAAAAAAATAAAAAAATAAAATAAAATAAAAAAAATAAAGTTAGAGTTGGGCTAGAACAATAGCTCAGCAGTTAAGAGCACTGACTGGTCTTGCAGAGGACCTGGGTTTGATTTCCAGCACCCACACAGCAGCTCACAGCCATCTATAATACAATTTCCAAGGGGTCTGACACCCTCTTCTGGCCTCCACAGGCACCAGGCATACCCAAACATACATGTAGGCAAAACACCCTTATGCATAAAATAAAAAAACAATAAAACACACAAAAATTTAGAGTAACAAAAAACCTTCTGTCTGGATTTACCCCAATTTTTTCTTTATATCTGACTTCCTGTTAATGGTGTTAAAAAAGATTTATTTTTTAAAAGATTTATTTTTTAAAACTTAAAAAAGATTTAATTCTTAATTTTTTATTATGTTTATGTGTGAATGTCTGTGTGTATGTACAAGTGAGTGCAGTGTCTGCAGAGGCCAGAAGAGGGCATCAAATGCCAAGTTGGAGTTACAGGCAGTTGAGAGATGCCTGACCTGGGAGCTAGGAACTGAATGTGGTCCTCTGTAAGAATATTAAGTGTTCTTAACCACTGAGCCATCTCTCCAGCCTCTATTTACTTACATACGTGTGTGTGTGTGTGTGTGTGTGTGTGTGTGTGAATTGTGTGCACTGCATGAATGTAGGCTCCCACAGAGGCCAGAGGATAACATTGGATTCCTAGGAACTGGAGTTACATACAGTTGTGGCTTTGCATGTGGGTGCTGGGTATGACCCAGGTCCTCTGCCAGACAATGGGCACTTAAGCCTGCTTCCCAATCCCCAATTAGTGAATTTTTAAAATTACCCCCCCCCACTTTGATCACATCCTTGGGGATGAAAGGAAAAAGAACCCCCAGTTCACATGTCAGAAGGCCCCCTTTCCCCAGCCCTTCCTTTCTCATTCTCTGGTCAGGAGAAAAGGCATCAGAGCAGAAAAGGAAAGCGAAAGCGGAGGAGTCAGGGAACAAGCCACGCCCCCATCTCCAGGAATAGTCCTTGTTAAGCTTTTCTCACATATTTAAAAACAAAGCGTACCCCTTGTCAGCACAACCTTTGAAATGTGGGTTTTCCTCCTGTACTACATCTCAGACACATCTTTGCAGGCTGATAAATGCACACCTCCATTGACGCTCTTAATGACACTGTGTGTATTCACCTGTGGACAAAGATTTATCTTAATACCGTTTTCTAGCTGATATGTGCCGACTTTTGCTCTTATCTTTGAGTTACAAGCTTTAATTTTACCAAAATAAACAGTCCTCAGCGAGACATATTATGTCATTTTTGATTACTTTTCTTTGGCTAAATTACCATTGGTAGAATTCTTGGGGTAGTCACATACTTCAGACCTTTTTATTCATGATTCCCAGACCAACTTTTACTCATACCATACCAAAGCCAAACCAAGTACTCCATGAGTTCCTAGCACCCTAAACTTCCCCAGTACTGAGTTCAAGCATCCGTACAGTTGTAAGTCTGATAGAGAGAAGCACATCTTGTCATTTTGACTTTGACTTGTCATGATTCCTTTGGTCACCAGGGAAGTTAAATATGTTTTAAATGTTGGCTGATCAACCTTGCAGATTTTCAAAAGCACTAAAGAGAAAAAATGCTCAGTTGTCATCCACCCTCAATATTTATTAACCAATGGTCAATCTTGTTCCCCCTATGTTTTCCTCATAAACACAAATACATCAGAATATCTTAAATCCCAGACATCATATCCATTGCATATGTATTTTATTTCAAGGCTCAGGTTGGCTTTGAATTTGTTCTGTAGCTGAGGCTGGTTTCTTTACCTTCAGGCCTCAGTTTGCTGAGTGTTGGGAATACAGGCATGAATCACCATGTCTGGCTTCAACATGTACTTTGAAAAAAAAAATCTTTTAAAAAATAATCATAATTTTATCAAACTTGAAATATAGCAATAATTTGTTTAAAATGCCACAAGAATCTAATCAGTGTTCATATATCTGACTCTCTCTCTCTCTCTCTCTTCTTTTTGGTGCTAGGGATCGAAACCGGAGTCCAGTCTATGCTAATCATGTGTTCTACCATGGAGCTATGCTTCCAGCCCATGTCTTGTGTTTTTCCTTTTCCTGTCCCACAGCTGATGTACTGAACTGCGATCTGTACAAAGTCCACACATTTGCATGTGGTTGCTGTGTTTCTTTGATTTCCCTTCTTCTTTCTGCTCCTCCCTTTCTTCTGTGATGAGGTGAAACTCAAATCATCACCATCCTCAGAGCCCTTGCTTGCTTGAGAGAGGGTTTTGCTTTGTATCCTGGTTGGCCTGGAACTCAGGTCTCTTGCTTCTGCTGAGCAACCTCTCTATCACTGACTATGATCTATCTCATCCCTGGGTTTTTCGAGTCAGGGTTTCACTATGTAGCTCAGGCTGGTTATGAACTCACTATGTAGCCTAGGTTAGCCCAGACCTTGTGATTCTCCTGCCTCAGTGTCATGAGTAATGGGAGTACATACATGCTTTGTCACAACCAACTGCAATAATCATTTTATTTTATTTTATTATTTTTTTTTTAAGATTTATTAATTTATTATGTATACAGAATTCTGCTTGCATGTGTCCCTGCAGGCCAGAAGAGGGCACCAGATCTCATTACAAGTGGTTATGAGCCACCATGTGGTTGCTGGGAATTGAACTCAGGACCTCTGGAAGAGCAGTTGGTGCTCTTAACCACTGAGCCATCTCTCCAGCCCCGCAATAATCATTTTAAAGAGCATGATTTGGCGACCAGTTTATGTACAACTCTGTGCAGACACTGCTGACCTCTAGTTTGAAAAATATCATCATTCTGGAAAGTACCTAATAGGCACTCCTACCCTGTTGCTCTCTCCCACCAGCCCCTGGTAACCCTTGGTCTTTCTGTCTTTATGAATTTGTCTATTCTCTTATTTTACACACGTGTGTATGTATGTATGAATGTATGTATGTATGAATGTATGTATCTATATATCATCCTCCTCCTCCTCTTCCTTCTATTGACTTTCCATTTTTGAATGAATTGAATCATCCTCCCCAGTGGGTTCCCCTATCTGGATTTTTCTGATTATCCATCCCCAGTTTCTTGTACTTTTGGCTAATTAGTGATCAGATTTGGAAACAAGTTCAGGTTCAGGTGTGATTCTTTTTTTATTTCAGGATCTTTCATATTTAGTCCTGTATATTTGTATGACTTTACATGAGGGGACATTTACTTTAATTTGTTACAAGATCAATCAGTGGGCTCAGATATTATCAGCTTGGTCCACTTAGTATCAAGTCCCCCATTATCTAGGTATACGTGTGTGTGTTCATTCAGGTGCATGTACACATGTGTGCCCGTGTGTGTAGAAGCCAGGGGTTGATGTTGGGTGTTTCAATTGTTGTGATGAAATGCCATGACCAAAGCAACTTGGTGAGGAAAGGGCTCATTTGGTTACACTTCACACCATTATTCATCAATGAAGGAAGTCAGAGCAGGGATCTGGAGGCAGGAGCTGATGCCATGGAGGAGCGATGCTTACTGGCTTGCTCCCATGGCTCGCTAGGCCAGCTTTCTTTCCTCTTCCTTCCTTCCTTCCTTCCTTCCTTCCTTCCTTCCTTCCTTCCTTCCTTCCTT
>CABHPH010134790.1:0-13553 GCA_902168325.1 Peromyscus nudipes | reverse complement strand
CTTCCTTCCTTCCTTCCTTCCTTCCTTCCTTCCTTCCTTCCTTCCTTTCTTATTTTTTTTTTTATCTCTTTAAGCCTACAGCACCCAGTATTCCCAGGCGGTCTCCCATCCAAGTACTAACCAGGCCTGACCCTGCTTAGCTTCTGAGATCAGACGAGATTGGGCGCGTTCAGGGTGGTATGGCCATAGACTAGGCCAGCTTTCTTATAGCACTCAGGACTATCTGCCCAAGGGTGGCCCCACCCATAATGGGGTGGCCTATCCCCCATCAATCACAAATTAAGAAGATGCTCTGCAGGTTTGTCTACAGCCTGATCTTATGGAGGCATTTCCTCAGTTGGTGTTCCTTTCTCTCACATGACTCTGGCCTGTGTCAGGCTGACATAAAATTAGCCATCACAGGTACCTTCTTCTACCGTGCTTGCCTCATTTTTCTGTTGCATTTTAACATTTATAATGTATTTTGTGTGCACATATGTGGGTACACAAAGGCCATGGTGTGTATGTGAAAGTCAGAGGTCAACTATGGGGAGGGCTCTTTCCTTCTGTCCAGTAGATTCTGGGGACTAAACTCCGACCTCTGGGTCTACACGAATGTGGTGGTATTGTGTTCCCCAAAATATTGTGCACCCTAATAAAATTATCTGGGGTCAGAGACAGAATAGCCACAGTATTAAAGATAGAGGATAGGCAGTGGTAGCACACGCCTTTAAATCCTAGCATTCTAGAGGCAGAAATCCACCTGTTCAAGGATATAGCCAAGCATGGTGACTCACGCCTTTAATCCCAGGGAGTGATGGCAGAAAGTAGAAAGATATATAAGGCGTGAAGACCAGAAACTAGCAGCATTTGGCTGGTTGAGCTTTTAGGCTTTGAGCAGCACAGTTCAGCTGAGATTCATTCCGGATGAGGACACAGAGGTTTCCAGTCTGAGGAAATAGGATCAGCTGAGAAACTGGCGAGATGAGGTGGCTATGGCTTGTTCTGCTTCTCTGATCTTCCAGCATTCACCCCAGTAACTGGCCTCAGGTTTGATTTTATTAATAAGACCTTCTAACAATTCTTGCTACACATGACCTCTCAGTTCAGCTTCCCAGTGGTACCTGGCTCACTCCAGCCTTCCACATGCAGAGTCTCAGGAGAGAGAACTGACAAGTTCGGCTGGGTTTGGTGGCTGGGTGGGGTGGGCTGGGTGGGGGCATGTGGTGTTAGGACTTCTCCAGCTTATCTCCCCCTTCAGGGCTCCTTTAGGAAGGGACTGCTGGAAGGGATTTGTGGCTTGGAGACGTTAAGAAATGATTGACACTTTTAGTACAAGCACTCAGTAGGAGCTGCTGGACACCTTTCTTTTGTTCTTCAGTCACAACTTCCTAACATTATTTTACCCCCAAGAGCCATCCTGCTTAGGTGCTGGACTCTTTTCCTTCTTCCATGCTTATCCCTCTGTTTCAATATGGTCAATTTTGTGTCTTAAAAAACTTATTTATTTTTATTTTATGCCTGCATGTATGTATGTGTACCACATATGTGCACGGTGCCTATGGAGGCCAGGAAAGGGCATCAGATACCCTGGTTCTGTAGTTACAGATGTTTGGGGGTGCTGGGAACTGAACCAGGGTCCTGTGCAAGCACAACAAGTACTGTTAACTACTGAGCCATCTCCCCAGTCCCTGACTTTGCATCCCTCAATGAAACTAGTGCCGGGGTCACCTCCCGGGATCTCTCTCCACTCTCTCAGGAGTGAGTGGGTTGGAGCATCCGCTCTTCCCCTGCTCCCCAAGGTCAGACTCTTTGAGCACACTGTACTTGCTTCACTAAAGCTCCTTGAAGATGGGGCATCTGCCTTTCTTAGCTTTCACCTCAGTGCTTTGCATAGATCTCGACAGGGACTCAGCAAACGTGGGTGTGAAGCTTTCTGACCTCTTCTTCTGTCCTTGGAGATCCTCCCTAACCTCCTTGTAAATTCTCTTGCACCATTTAAGAAGCAAACCAGATTTGTCTTGGCAATAGATTCCAAGCACCTTGGGCAGGAGAAGTAAGTCTTGTGCTATTTTTCTTCCTTTTAAGGTACTGGGAGAGGCTCACTGGTACTTGTTTGTTTATTTTTACATTTCTATTGGCTAGCATAAAGTTCTAGCAGCTCAAACAAAACTTTAAAAAATAATGGTGACAGAATCTCCTTGTAGTTCTAATCTAACCATTAAGGGGGGGGTGCTGTGACAGAACTCTTTCCCACTGAGAACACAGAAGCACTGTTAACTCATTACTTCTCACAGCCTATTGGCTAGTGCTTACTACTCAACCATACGTAGCTGCAAGGTAGTCTAGGAAATGAAAAGTTGAGCTTCTGTGGAAGATGATGGAGAGGATGACATCAAGGAACAGCTTTCAAAGTCTCTTATGTACCTAAATAATATGGTCAGGGTCATTTCTGAGTCTCTTCTTCAACAGACTAATTTTAAAGCATTTAAATTCTAAAAGCATGTGCTTTCATCATAAAAAGTTCAGATGCACATAAAGAACAATATAAGAAAATCTCCAGTACCGTCAGCCATGCTCCTTTTCAGAGCTAAAGGCAAGTAGCTGTTTGGTATGTTTTCCTCCAGACCTTTGAATATGTTTACATGAGTGTGTGTGTGAACACACACATGTACACAAACACACATTCATATAGTTCCTTGTAGATGGAAGTTTACATATAATAAAGCTATAACAATAAATATACCGTAGAACCATTTATTTTTCATTAGTAATTTGATTTTTTTACTTTATAATCTATAATAGATATTTAATATCAATACATAATAGTATTTCATGATATGGATAAATCTTTATTTACATATTCTTTGTTGGTAGACAGTTTAGAAAACTGCCAAGGTATAAAATTTGACCTCTGTAGAGTTCATGAGCTCTCAGCTTTCATTAGACACAAAACAGCAAGTCCAACCATTGACATATTATGTGACCAAATCATTATTTCTGCAGCTAGAAGGGCTAGCTGAAATGTCTCAACTGTCTCAGAGAGGGGTCTGGTTAATAATCAAATCTCTCACATTTGCTTAGCACATTCCTTAAAACATTGGGGACTGTTTACTTCTTCCTGTATTCCTGGAAGAGAGTAGGGCAAGATTCATCATCCCCAAACCCCAGATGAGTGGGAAGCCCACAGGAGGCTTCTGGATGTTGTTGAGAGCAGATCTCAGAAAGACCCATGTGTCTGGCCTCACACTCCACATGCATGTGGTTCCTGCTCACCTCGGGCTGGTCTCCTAAGTAGTCACACCTGCTTTCAAATCCTGAGGCCAGGAGCACAAACCTTCTCATGAGCCTCCCAGTGATTGTCTCCTGGCCTTCAATGACAAATCCAGATTGTCTACAGAGTATTCAGGTTAATGACAGTCTATCTGAAGACAAATAGAGAAAGGATAAAAGTGAGCTAACCCAACCATTCAGCAACTCTAACACGAATCTTAAAAGGTCTTATTAATAAAAAGCCTAGAGCCAGATATCCAGTCAGGGTGAAAGCTGGAAGATCAGAGGAATGGAACAAACCACAGCTAACCTCGCCTTGACAACTCCTCAGCTGATCCTGTTTCTACAAGTCCTCAGACTGAAAGCCTCTAAGTCCTTACCCAGAAGGGATCTCAGTTGAACTGCCTAAAAGCCTCTAGTTCCTGGTCCTCACGCCTTATATACCTTTCTGCTTCCTGCCATCTCTTCCTGGGATTAAAGACGTGTGTCCTTACCAAGCAAAGACATGAGATCTCAAGTGCTGGGATTAAAGGCATGTGCCACCATGTCTGGCTCTGTTCCCAGTGTGGCCTTGAATTCACAAAGACCCAGATGGATCTCTGTCTCCTGAATGCTAGGATTAAAGGCATCTGGCCTTTATGTCTAATCTAGTGGCTGGCTCTATTCTCTGATCCACAGATAAGTTTATTGGGGTGCACAATATATTGGGGGACACAATATTTCACCACAAGAAACTGTGTTAAAGGCCCAAGTGGGCTTGCCTGAATATACCCTATATGTTAGTGGCAGAGCCAGCACTATGGCCATGTC
The DNA here is from genome assembly GCA_902168325.1 of Peromyscus nudipes. Lineage (NCBI taxonomy): Eukaryota > Metazoa > Chordata > Mammalia > Rodentia > Cricetidae > Peromyscus > Peromyscus nudipes. The sequence goes on along the minus strand of CABHPH010134790.1, from coordinate 9,491 downwards.
TCTTGATTTCTACTCTAGACCATTTTTTCCCTTCTTTCCTTCCTTTCCTTTCCTTTTCTTCTCTTTTGAGAAAGGATCTACCTATATAGCCCAGGCTAACCTGAACTTGCTATATAGCTCAGGCTATCCTTCAATTCAAAATCTTACTGCCTCAGCCCTCTGACTGCTGACATTACAGGTGTATGGCACTACAGCCAATCTACTCTTGGCTTCTTTTTTCTGCAGCTCACAAATGCACTGATAGAGGGCATTGTGTACTAGCAACAACAACCCCAGGAGGCACAAAGTCTGGGAAGTAATCCAACAGTGCCTTAGGTAGGGCATGTGAGATGAAGCAGCACCGGAGGAGAGTCATGTGTGAAGCAATCCCCATGCCGTACAATGTCAATGGGCCCTTCACGATGGGCTCCTCAACACCTAGCTGCTCCTGCGTGCTTCCCCCCATGGTTTTTTAGCGGCGCTCTGCTCTTACCCCCAAGGAAAAGTCCCGAAACTCGACAGAATCCACTAACAAGAGTTTTATCAAGACAAGGAGAAAGGGATGGATGTGGAAGGCCTGTGGAAGGACACGTGTGAGAAAAAGGGTGGGGGAACATGGGGCCCGTCTTATAAAGGCCAGGCCGCACCTGCGCACACAGGCATGTGCATAGATCACGTGGTCACACCTGCATGATTACGTGACCACGCAGTCATGGGGCATGGGTTATGACCTGGAAATGACTAGGTGGAGATGACTAACTGTCCCGCCAGGCATGCACAACCATGGGGTCATGGTTGGAATTCCTATCACCCCCTCATCTGAGAAGTAGGTTCGGGCAGGGCTTGAGCTACCCTTTTCCCATTGGGCTCTCTCCTAGAGAAGGTCCAGTTATCATGTTCATAGACCCCCAATAACCACCCCACTTACAAGACTGGCTGAGGGCTATCATTACAGAAACCACAGTTTCTAAACCCACTATCAGAACCTGAAAGCTGATCTGTTCTGGGAAAGAGAGAAAAGGCCTGTGAAACACAGACATGCTGGGGAGTGCAAGAGGCATGTTGGGGCAAATGCAGAGGTAAGACACTCATTGAGCTTTAGGAAAATAGGGAAGGATGCAGTTTCTTCTGCTAAGGCTAAAATCTGTGCTTCCAAATGGGCTCCTAAGAGCACCCAGAATTAAATGGTCTAGGTGGGGTGTAAGAATGTTCTGGAGCAGCTTGGGATTTCCAGACAGACGATGACTGGAAGAACTGATATTCTAATGCATTAATCAGACTTTAATCTCCTAATTATGACTCTATACTGAGGTCCTTGAACTCACAGAGATCCGCCTGCCTCTGCCTCCCGAATGCTGGGATTAAAGGCATGTGCCACCATTGCCTGGAGACCATGGCAACTCTTATACAGGAAAACATTTAATTGGGGCTGGCTTACAGTTCAGAGGTTCAGTCCATTATTGTCATGGCAGGATGCAGGCAGACATGGTACTGGAGAGGTAGCTGAGAGTTTTACATCTGGATTGGTAGGCAGCAGGAAGGAGTGAGACACTGGGCCTGGCTTGAGCATCTGAGACCTCAAAGCCTACCCTTAGTGACACACTTTCTCCAACAAAACCATGCCCACTCCAACAAAGCCATGCCTCCTAATTATGCCACTCCGTATGAGTCTATGGGAGCCACTTTTTTGTTTTGTTTTGTTTTGTTTTTTGAGACAGGGTTTCTCCGTGTAGTTTTTGGTGCCTGTCCTGGATCTCACGCTGTAGACCAGGCTGGCCTCGAACTCACAGAGATCTACCTGGCTCTGCCTCCCAAGTGCTGGGATTAAAGGCGTGCACCACCACCGCCCAGCGAGCCACTTTCATTCAAACCACCATACCATCCATCCATCCATCTATCCATCCATCCATTCATCAATCATCCATCCATCCATCCATCCATCTGTTCATCCATTTATCTGTCCATCTATCCATCCATCTTCACATCCATCTTTTCACCCATCATCCATCCATGCATACATCCATGAATGTATTCATCTGTCCATCCACCCAGCCATCCAGCCAAAGATGCAGATCTACCTCCTTCACAGTGACTGGATGGGACCCACACATAAACAAGACTCCACACAATGAGATAGTACAGTGTAAACTGATTTCTCCAAGAATCTGTCAAAGGCCTCCAGTCCCAACCACACCTCCCACCTTGTGAGTCAGAAATTAAAACACATTCATTAATCTCACCTAAAAGTCCCAAACAGTTCTACTTCAAGTGGTAATAAATATTTCATGCCCAATTGTGTGGTGTTCCTAGCTGTGTTTATTAAATAGTTTCTCATAATTCCAGTTATTCATTTTAATAGGTCAGGCCTTGGCTGTGATTTAAACAGACCGCTGAGGAAACAGCCGTGGTTAAACATTGTAACAATATGGATTATTAATTTAATTGGCCGGCTATTACTTGTTTGGACTCTGAGCTAACACATTTAGTTCAGTCTCTAGTGGCCCATAAACCGCAAAGGTCATGACTTCAACATTCAGAAGAATGGGGAAAAGGCGTTGAGGCTGAGATTAGGAGGAAAACTTAAGAGCAGCGGGGGAAGGCAGCGTGGGGAGGCAGCCGGCTTGCTGCAGGCAGGGCAGGGCAAAGGGGATTCGTTTGTCAGCTCCTCATTAAAGCCTCTTCGGCAGCCGCTGCCTGGGTTGGCAACTGCCAGGAGCCAGTATCTCCCTGGGATTTCTGAAAGGGCCAAATCCTTAGCTATGAAGATGAGATACCCAACCCCAGTGAGGCCTGGCCCTTTTCTGGATGCCTGAGCACGTGGCAGGCCCGTGCCTTGTAAAAAGCACACGACTGGGGCAGGGAGTTCTTAGGGTAGCCCTGCCCACAGCCTTCCAAAACTTAGTCTACCAAGCAAGGAGTCCTTCCTGGCCCCCTGGCCTTCCCAGACACCACCTAATGTCTACTGGGTCCCCAAGACTCTGGGATCTACATGGCATTAACTCAATCCAATGCTCCATGACCTGTGAATAGCCAAAGTCCCGCCTGGAGGGTCTGCGATTGCCCACATGAGCCTTACCTCTCTCTGCTTTGGATTCCTGCTTCAGCTAAGTTGGTTCAATATAGAGATGAACTCCAAATGCTCCTGAGGGGTCTGGGGAGATGACTTTGTGGGTAAGGAGCTTGCTATGCAAACAGGCAGACCTGAGTTTGAATTTCCAGCACCCACATAAGAGCACAATGATGCCCAACTGTAATCCTAGTGTGCCTAGGACAGGGATGAGGAATGGAGACGGAACTCCCTGGCTGGCCAGGAGACAAAATGCAGGCATCCCCAGGCTTAGTCCAGTGTTGACCTCTGGCCTCCTCGTGCACACCATCTTCCCATACACACATGTAATGTGTCTACTGCCCACCATCCATCCCCCCCCCCAAAAAAACCCAACAACAAAAACCCCTGAGTTGGCCCAAACATGCAATCCAACCCTTTCCTCATTCACTTTAGGCATCTGAGAGTTGGGGAGACTGGATGGGAGGTTTTGTGGGAAGCCAGGTAGAGGCTGCATAAATGTAGTTCAAATGTCAGGAAAAAGGAAGTTCGTGGTCCCTCCAGGTGGCTCCAAGGGCTGAGAGCATTTGTTGGCCTGCCTTGGAGTTCCCCAGGCCACTGCCATCTCTTGGTGTCAATCACCTCAAACAGCTGTTCCTATTCAGGACCTCTGGCCAGTCTAGGAGTTCTGTGGAGTCTGCGAACTGGGGGAGGAAATTACATCTTCAGTTTTTGTATTGGGTAGCTTCCATCTTAATTTCAGGGTTTCCTTCTCACGTGAGGGTAGGAAAAAAACCACAGCAGTACCAGGTGTCCCCAGGGTTTTGTCACCACGAGAGTCTGTGTTATATGAAGATCTGGGATATCAGGTGTCTCCCTTGGATTTACTCAGTTCTTGCTTGTCCTGGACGGCAGCATCTCTTCACCTCTATTAGATGCTTGCCAGACTAAACTTCCCAACTCTGGAGAAACTCCGGGCTGAGGAGTTCAGCTGCCGATGGTCGGGCTATGAGTTCCCACAATTGAGGGAAAATGCTAGAAACCTTGGAGGATTCATGTGCTCCTTGTACAGCAAGCTGTACTTTTTAGAAATGCATTTTCAATAATTCATCTTTATGACTAAGACATCCCAACCCCAGGAAGCACTAAATTAAAACTAATCTGTTGAGTAGCCAGCATGTCATGTGTGTAGCACTTTCTAAAACTGACCAAGAATAACATCCTTTATATAGATACCTTTGCTATGTGAGATTCTAGGGTTAGACTGGAGCTCAGTTAGAAGAGTGCTTGTCTGGCATGCATGAAGCCCTAGATTCATTCCTGAGTACCACATAAACTAGACATGGTAGCATACATCTGCAATCCCAGTATTTAAGAGGTAGAGGAATGAGGATCAGGAGTTCAAGGCCATCCTCAGTTACACAGTGAACTCCTGAAATATAGAAACAACCTGAAATACATAAGACTCTGTGTAGCTAGAGTTTTTCTGATCCTGCCTGGCCCACAGTCAGGACAAACCTCTCTAACCCGCCAGTCCCGCAGCAGCTCAGACCCAACCAAGTAAACACACAGAGACTTATATTGCTTACAGACTGTATCGCCATGGCAGGCTTCTTGCTAACTGTTCTTATATCTTAAATTAACCCATTTCTATAAATCTAGACCTTGCCATGTGGCTCTTGGCTTACCGGCATCTTCACATGCTGCTTGTCATGGCGGCGGCTGGCAGTGTCTCCCTCACTCAGCTTCCTGTTCTCTTAATTCTCCTCTCTGTTAGTCCCGCCTATACTTCCTGCCTGGCCACTGGCCAATCAGTGTTTTATTTATTGACCAATCAGAGCATTTGACATATAGACCATCCCACAGCAACTCTGTCTCAAAAAATCATTGAAAAATGAAATTTGAAATTGTTATCTGGGTATGGTAGCACTTGGGAGGTAATGACAGGAAGTTGGAGAGTTCAAAGCCACCCTGTGCTCCATGGTGATATTCAACATTAAAACAAAGCAAAAACCTAACTACTCTGGTTTCATCTCTGTTGCTATGTTAAAATGCCCTGGCAAAAAGCAATTTAGGGAAAAATATTTATTTGGTTTATGATTCAAGGTTACAGTCCATTATTCCTGGGAGGTCACATTAAGGATTTGGAGCTGCTGCTCACGTCCATAGTCAAAAGGAGAGAAATAAACGCATGCATGCTTATTAACCAGTTAGATCTTTCTAGTCTCACATGTCTGGGGCCCCAACCCCAGGAATGGCGCCACACACTTGCCTGCTGTGAATTCCAGAATCAATTAAAGCAATTAAGATGATACCTCAAAAACATGTCCATAGGCCGGCCAATCAGGACTAGACAATCCCTCCCTTCTCAGGTGGTTCTACGCTGTGTCACTGACAAAACTAACCATCTGGAGCGGGAGAAAAGTCTCAGTGGCTGATTTCCTGGGGACTCAGGTTTGGTTCCCAGCCCCCCAAGTGGTAGCTCACAACTGTCTGTAATTCTAATCTCAGGGAATCCAACGCTCTCTTCTGGCCTCTGAGGGTGCTGCACATACATGGTACACATGTATACACCCAGACAAAACACTCATATACATAAAATAAAATAAAAAACAATAACCCTGACTATTACATCAACCAACTAAGCAATAAACAAAGAAACTGAAGATATATGTGTAGTGGGTAGCCATTCCAGCTTTGGTCTGGAAGTTCCAACCCCCATTGAGGCTTCCGTAACTATCACGCCTACAAGGCGGGGCCAAGGGAGGGCCCTGAAGACCGGAGATCGGGACGTGTGGCGCACTCTTGTTTTCCTGGACCTGGACGCGAGAGGTAGACTGAGGAAAGTTCTCCAGAGAACACTGCCGGACTGCGCTGCGTCTTTTCCAGAACCCACCATCTACCTATCCCTTCATTTGTGAGTTACGCCTTTAAATAAATCTCCTTTTAACTACATGGAGTGGCCTTAATATTAACACCAATATCTGGCGCTCATGTGGGGCAAATTCCAAAGGCTTAGGTGGCTCCCACCCTCAGCCTCCTCCCCTCCCCGGCGGCTGGCGGGTACCTAAACATGCCTACAAAGTTCCATATAACCAGGGAACGCGCCAGATATTGGTGTTAATATTAAGGCCGCGCATCCGATCTCAGATCTTCATGCCTTCCCTTGGCCCCGCCTTGTAGGCATGATAGTTATGGAAGCCTCAGTGGGGGTTGGAACTTCCAGACCAAAGCTGGAATGGCTACCCACTACATCTATGTGTCGACTTGTTACATAAATGAACTTATAAAACAACACATAGATTACTACATCACAATAATAAAACATTTGACAACAACATTCTAATAATTGGCTTCCTTTTTGCCCTCTGCATTTGGTTTTATTCATTTGAGAATAATAATCTGAGAGGGAGTCCCTAGTCTTCCCAGAGGGAATGATTAGACCATGCAGAGCAATTCAGCTTCACTCAGGCTGCCTCAACGTGGCCAAACTGTGGCCTTTCTCTGAGAAGGCTCCAGCTTGCAGTGTGGGCATTCTCCTCCCAAGTCCTTCCCCTCCCAGTTCCTCAATGGTCAGTCCTGTGCTGGTGAAGAGAGGGGAACACAGAGACGGGAAAATTTGTTCTTCATATTTAGGAGCATCGGGCCAGTCATTCTGCAGCAGAAAGCGGTTGTCGCGTTTGTCCAAGCATGACAAAGGCGGAGGGATGGGGCGGAAGGAGTGGTTTGGGGATGGCAGAACTATGTCCATTTTCCAGCTCCCTTCCTGCCTCAAGGCTTCATGACTTTCACAGCTCTTACAACCAAAGTAGAGAGGAAAGCAAAGAGATGCTCGACCCCAGAAGTGGCACCGGCTGATGCGTGAGTCAAGCAGACTTTGTCATCCCAGCAAATGTGTGACCAGTGCCTGCCACTTGCTGTCTGCAGATCAATGGACAAATGAGGGAAGGGCCAGTTAGTGCTGATTAACGTTGTCTACTTGCCTGGGCCAAGGGACCTTCGGGTAGCTAAGAAAACATTTCCAGGCATGCTTGTGAGGACGAGACCAGCATTTGAACTGGAAGACAGTAAAGAAGACAGCCCTCACCAATGCGGGTGGACATCAGTGTATGCATGGCCTATGGAGGGCATGAGGAAGGGTGGATCTACTGTCTCTGAGCTGGGGCATCTCTCCTGTATCTCCTGCTCTAAACCAGTCCTTGCTGATGAGCTAGGGAGGCAGCTCAGTGGAGAAAGTGCTTGTTGCACAAGGAGGAGGTCCAGAGTCCCACAGCGCAGCACATGCCTTAGTCACAGTGCTGTGGGATGGTCTGTATGTCAAATCTGTTGCTCTGATTGGTCAATAAATAAAACACTGATTGGCCAGTGGCCAGGCAGGAAGTATAGGCGGGACTAACAGAGAGGAGAATTGAGAGAACAGGAAGGCGGAAGGAGACACTGCCAGCCGCCGCCATGACAAGCAGCATGTGAAGATGCTGGTAAGCCACGAGCCACGTGGCAAGGTATAGATTTATAGAAATGGATTAATTTAAGATATAAGAACAGTTAGCAAGAAGCCTGCCACGGCCATACAGTTTGTAAGCAATATAAGTCTCTGTGTGTTTACTTGGTTGGGTCTGAGCGGCTGTGGGACTGGTGGGTGACAGAGATTTGTCCTGACTGTGGGCCAGGCAGGAAAACTCTAGCTACAGTCACAGTGTTTCTGCTGTGGAGTTTAAGGGTCAGACAGCCTGGCCTGTGCAATGGCAAACGAGAGACATTGTTTCAAGGTGGAGGATGAGGACACACTCCCAAGGACCCCAGGTTGTCCTGACTTCTGTGCACACCCTGTAGTACATGAGTACCTGCACTCACAACACACATACATACACACACACGCACATGCATGTGCACATCACACACACACACAGATTTTTTTTTTAAAGAAGGAATAAAATCATTGCTATTGGTCTCGGGGCCTTTGGTTCACACCAGGCTGTTGCTGGAGAGCTTCTCTCCAGCTCCCAAGTCCCGCCAGTCTCCAGCTCCCAGGCTGAACCCATTCATAAAATAAACATGCAGACGCTTACACTATTTAAACTGCTTGGCCATTAGCTCAGGCCTATCATTGTCTAGCTTTGATTCTTATATTTAGCCCATTTCTATTAATCTCTACTTTGCCACGTGGCTTGTGGCTTACCGGTACTTTACATCTTTCTTCTCCTCTTGGCGACTCCAGCCAGTCTCTCCTTTCACCTTCCTGTTTCCTCTTTTCTCTTCTCTGTTAGTCCCGCCTATACTTCCTGTCTGGCTACCGGCCAATCAGTGTTTATTGACATATAGCGATATCCACAGCACTTCCCCTTTTTTTTCTTTTTCAAAAAGGAAGGTTTTAACTTTAACATAGTAAAATTACATATAACAAAACAATTATCGAGCAAGAATTATAGTTACAATATTAAAGAAGATATCCTATCTATCTTATATTTATGAGTTTAAGGTTTTATATCTAACTTATCTTTTATCATAACTGAGGAAATTACAACTATCTAGTCTTCAACCACATCAAAGACCTCAGAAGGATATAATACTACCTGAGAAATGGAGAAGATGCAAGCAACTTTCGGGAGTCTTGCAGGGTAGACAGAGACAGCTGACAGCCTGGACAGTCATTCAAAGTTCTCTTGTAAAGTTGGGGCATCTGTTTTCAGCTCACAGGCCTAGAGTCTCTCAGTCACTTTTCTCAGTGTCCTGTAGAATGTCTGGCAGTTTCCTCTGCAAAGCAGGAACCTGAAGGACCATTTTGTCAAGCAAAGTTCAGTGGTCACCTTCCTATGAGTCCTGCATGTCCAGTTGATCAAGCAGTTCAGGCAAGAATAGTTTCTTGCCCAAATGGCTATTTTTGCCAAGGTGAAGATAAACTCCATATGGAGTGTCTTCGATGCCCATCCTCCTCTGAAGTAAATCCAGTGCTGCCAGGAGCAGACATGTCTCATTGTCCAGAACGTCTAAATTTTTAAAACATTTTAAATGCCATATTCTGTAGGTCTTTGAAGTATTTGAAGATTACCTATCTATCTGAAATATATCTATGTATACCTAGAAGACTTAACTAACATGGCTACAAATATGATTATCATAGATGACTAATTATTAATCTATTTCTTAATTATCTATTACAATTTTAAATGAGTTACATAAACATAATACCTCAAACAAAAGTAGAAATATACACACAGTATAACAAAATCAACTTTAAGTTTGTATCAATAAACTAAAATTTATACCAATGTAAAACATTTTAAACATAAACTAAAATCTATACCAATGTAAAACATTTTAAACAAGTTGTTTTTTAAAAGTAGATTCATTAATCTATCCTTTTATCCTATCATCTCTATATCCTATATATATCATATCCCCTTTTGTTTTTTAGAAAGAGATCGCATTTATAATTAACCTGTTTTAAATAAAAATATTGGTTTTT
>CABHPH010134789.1:30423-47190 GCA_902168325.1 Peromyscus nudipes | reverse complement strand
GCTGAACGGTGGTCAGTCAGTGGGGACATTGGTCCAGTACCCCTCAGTGACAGGCTGCAGCTGAACGGTGGTCAGTCAGTGGGAACATTGGTCCAGTACTCCTCAGTGACAGGCTGCAGCGAACGGTGGTCAGTCAGTGGGGACGTTGGTCCAGTACTCCTCAGTGACAGGCTGAAGCTGAACGGTGGTCGGTCAGTGGGGACATTGGTCCAGCACTCCCCAGCAACAGGCTGCAGCTGAAAGGTCGTCAGTCAGTGGGGACATTGGTTCAGAAACACAGGTATTTCCTGTTAGCTGTACACTTGCTTTGTGAGTACAATTGGGAGTGTTTGGAGCTGTGAAGTGCTTAGGGCCTATACCACAGTGATCCTGAGAGCCCACCCTGTGATCTGAGAGCACATCTGGTACTTCACCCTTCTGAGAAATCCAGGAACCTGAATTTGGAGGATTGAGTGTTCTTATCTTTTTGAGTGTTGGGTAGAGCAGGCTGTGTTCTGCTCACATCCTTGTCCAAAGAACTACTAAGTATGGGGAGGGGGGAGGTCTCAGAAAAACGTCTTCCTGAAGCTGCTCTGGTGAGCATGGTGTACTCCTGTCCTTTAGAGTCACAGCAAGTATCATGTAAAATCTCAAGAGAGGCTCATTTGGGGGCTGGGTGGTTTCCTTAGCTCTAGGGAAAAGTTGAGGTTTTATTTCTTATTTTAAATGTCTGTGTACCGTTAAGCTTATTCTGAAACCTTAGCTGCTTTGAATTTTTTTGTTTGTTTGTTTTTAAGATAGGGTCTGTATTGTGTAACTGTGCCTGTCCTGGAACTTACTATGTAGAACAGGCTGGCCTCTGTTGGGATTAAAGGCATGCACTACCATGTCTAGTTCTTGTCTGCTTTTGAAATTTCTTCAGTTAGTACTATTTATTTTAGATACTCTTTTTGTTGTTGTTTTTGTTTTTCGAGACAGGGCTTCTCACTGTAGTTTTAGTGCCTGTCCTGGATCTCCCTCAGTAGACCAGGCTGACCTTGAACTCACAGAGATCCACCTAGCTCTGCCTCCCGAGTGCTGGGATTAAAGGTGTGTGCTATTTTTGATGCTCTTATATTTTGTGAGAGAAATAAACATGCAGTAATGGACACATCCATACTCCCTTTATTATAATTAAATTTTAATATTAATTCCAATTGTCTTCCCTGATTCTGGATGGGGTAGTTCTTAACATGTTTTACTTGAACGAAGTTTAGGCTTCAGCTATTTAGGTAGCTCTAAAAGGAGTGGAGACCAGCATCCAGGTGTGAGGATCTTTATAGAGTGCTGGTGTGATGGTCAGTGGCTGCCTCTTAAAATGTGTGAAGAAGGAGTGGTCTTACTGTTCATGTAGCTTTGGCTGGCTTGGAAGTCATTTTGTAGACCAGGCTGGCCTTGAACTCAGAGTCCACTTGCCTCTACCTCCAGAATGCTGGGATTAAAGACTTGTGCCACCACACCCAGCCTGAGACATACTTGTTGATTTAGGTTGGGTTAATAGTAGATGAGACCATTGAAGGGATAAAAATGTGATAAATCAAAAGTGCATTTACCAAGCTGAGTGTTGGTGGCTCACACCTTTAATCCCAGAATTTACCGAGGCAGAGGCAAGCAGATTTCAAGGCCAGCCTGGTCTATAGAGTCCCACGACAGCCAAGGCTACACAGAGAAACACTGTCTCAAAAAGCAAAAACAAACAAACAAATGCACTAACCTAATCTACTACGCTTGGTAACTTCAACAGTGTCTGTTGTTTCCCATTGTGGCTGTGTAGATGCCTGGAAGTTGAGCTGAGTTGGCATTGCCCCTGATGTTGAGAGCATCAAACTATCTCACCAGCCTAGGGGCAGACCCAAACTTGAAGTACAGTTTCTACTGAATGTATATCACTCTCATGCCATTGAAAAGCTGACTTGTCCTAAGTCAGGGATTGTATATTTACTTTCTTAAAGTACTTTGCTATAAATAGTTGCATTTTGTTTTTCACAAGTAGAAGTGAGCCTGAGGGATTGAAATTTGCTTCATACTGTTTCTGTGGACCCCATCCATGGAATTGTTGATGGCAATGGGGGTGAACTGAAACCTAGCCAACATTTCCCCCTCACATGTTGATAAAGCTAGTGTAGGTTGCTTCATGGTTTTACCGTTTTCCTTTTTGAGAATTACCTATAGTTAAGAAACACACATGAACACACCAATATCAGCAATAGGAATTCTTCTAAGTTCACCTGATCACTAGAGAAATAAAAAAATATCTTTAAAGTCGAATATGGTGGTTATGTACCATTATCTAAGCTTCTCTGTAGGCTGAGGCAGGAGGATCATCAGGAGGAGCCTGCCAGTGCAGGGTCTGCCTGGGTAACAGACTTATTTATCTCAAAAATGAGAGAAAAGCTGGATTTAGTATCATATACCTGTTTTCCCAGTACTTGGGAGACTTTAGTTGAATTTAAAGGCCAAAAATAGCAAGACCCTGTTTCAGTCTTCATTTAGGAGGGTTTTGTTTGTTTGTTTTTAATGAAGATCCCATTAGTTCTGTTTTTATCAGGTCAACCTGTAACACCTTTCGTGGTGATATGAGTTGATTTTGTTTATGAAGACTTGTCCGTTTTACCAATGAACTATGAATAGATTGAGGAAGTCGGTCAAAGCAGAAGATGGATGGTTAACATTCCCTGTTCCTGCCACCCACTGCCTCATGGGCTGCTCCAGAAGCCACACTGTATTCATAAGAAGGATGGTTTTTAACTTTTCCTTTTCTCCTCCCCTCCCCTCCCCTCTCTCTCCATTTCTTTATTTGGTTTTTCCAGACAGGGTTTCTATGTGTAGTCCTGACTGTCTGTAGACCAGGCTGACCTCAAACCCACATAGATCCCCTGCCTCTGCCTCCATAGTGCTGGGATTAAAGGTGTGTGTCACCACTGCCCAGTTCTTTTTAACTTTCCTGAGTCTTGCATCTATGTTGCAGAGTGGACCAATGAATCTGCTGCTTCTAGCCTGCTTCTTGGATTTCTCTTTGGGATCTTGTGATTACCTTTTGAGTTCAGATTATATTTTAGCTGTCCATTTATTGAGTGTTCATCCTTAGTCTTTTATTACTGTCCATATTTCTTTCTATTTTTGGTCTTGGGGTAAAAGGGAAAAATGGTTTCTGAGATAGAAAATTATCAGACTTGGCCATTTGATGATTAATCTTGTCAAATTGATTGGATGAGACACATCTAGGAGATTAGTAAAACATAGCTCTGGGTATGTCTGTGAGAGTGTTTCTTTTTAATTTATAATTTTATTATTGTGTTTGATGTATAAGCAAGGGTACACATATGCAGTAGCATGCACGTAGAAGTTAGAGGACAACTTTTTTAAACGATTCTCTCCTCACTTCTATGTGCGTTCCAGGGGTTGAACATGGGGTGTTAGGCTTGTATATAAAGTACTTTATCCGCTGAGCCATCTCAACAGCCAAAAGTGTTAAGACAGATTGTAAGGGCTATGATTGATCCTTTGATGGTTTCATAATTATACTGGCAAAATTGGGAGGTGGTGGAGCTATCAGGAGTAGGTTACAGGGAGCATGTCCTGGGGTTATTTTTTTTTCTATGAAGTTAATATTTTTTATTTTATGTACATGAATGTTTTGCTGGATTGTATGTCCATGTACCACATATATGCCTGGTGCCTGAGGAGGTTAGAAGAGGGCATTAGATTTCCTGGAACTGGAGTTGATGGACTGTTGTGAGCCATCACATGGGTGCTACGAGTCAAGTTCAGGTCCTCTGAAAAGCAACAAGTTCTGTTAACTGCTGAGCCATCTCTCCAGCCTGTTTGGATTATATCTTATACTAGTCTCTTCCTGCATGCCCCTTCCCCTGCTTTATAATGTGGTATCCTATCCTGTTATACCTGCTCCCCAGAATTGACTGACATCTCAAACTGAGCCATGTCTCTTTGCAAGGTGCTTTTTCAGGTACTTTCTCATGATGTAAAAAGTGACTAGAATACAGTCCCCATGTTGAAGACCATTGATAAATAGAGCATCCGTGGGAGGGTCCTTCCTTTATCTGTAGCCCTGGAAATTTGTTTATTGATGAGGTTTTACTAATCTCAAGTTTCAGGTGAAGCTCGTGTTTCTCTTGTTTTTGTTGAATTTAGAATGGGAATTTCTGCCTCCTGGGAGTGCGCCCTGCTCTGCAAACAGGTGGTTCTGGTTTAATCATGCTCTGTCATCACATGGCAAAGCAATGCCTAACAAGGATTTTCACTTGTTTGCTATTTATTTTCATGTGGTTGGTAGCTGTATTTTTTATTTTCATTTAATATTTTAAAGATTTATTTAATGATCTGAATGCCAGTAGAGAGCATCAGATCCCGTTAATGGTTTTGAGCCACCATGGGGCAGCTGGGAATTGAACTCGGGACCTCTGGAAGAGCAGCCAGTGCTCTTAACCACTGAGCCATCTCTCTAGCTCCTGCTAGCTGTGCTTCTTAAAGAGATTTTTGTTTTGTTTTGTTTGCTTGCTTGCTTGCTTGCTTGTTTTTTGGAGACAGGGTTTCTCTGTAGCTTTGGAACCTATCCTGGAACTCGCTCTTGTAGACAGACCAGCCTTGAACTTACAGAGATCCGCCTGTCTCTGCCTCTCAGGTGCTAGGATTAAAGGCATGCACCACCAAGGCCTGGTTTTATTTTTATTTTTATTTATTTATTTATTCATTTAGGGAAAGTGGTTTTAAAAATGGTATGTATTGTCACAAATGTGTTCCCAAGCCAGGCACCAGTTCCCAGTGAAATAACTCATCCAATTTTGCTAAAATACTAATTACATCTCATGTATGTTCTAGAGTAGGTCTGACATGTGGCCCAAGGGATATTTGCCTGCTACTTACTCATCAGACGTTTATCAAAGCTGATTGGCCAGGGTAGTTGCTGTGGCCATTCAAATGTCTGGGTGTAATAGTACCTGGGTTTTCTCCATTGGACACAATCCTCACTGTACTAGCAGTGAGATGTTCCTGCTAGCCATTGAGTTCATCACCTTCCTGAGGTCAGCCTTTGAAATAAGAAACTTGCCTGAGTTTCTTAGGGCATATCTTGAAAAGCCTAGAAAAGCACTCTTCTCAGGAAGGACTCAGTTGTCAGTTGAGCAGCCAGTATCCCATTCTGGAAATGCAAGTTGGAGCTGAACACTTGACCCCTAAAAATGAACAGTCTCTCCTGGTGCAGTACTGAGGAATGGAGGTATACCCAGGATTGCAGAGAGACTCAGCAATCTAGGTGCAGGTAACCATACCCTGTCCTGACTTTTTGTCATACTCTGGGCTTACATTACCTAAAGAAAGAAAAATGTTGTCACACAAAAATAAAGTAAAATAAAAAGAAAAAAAAAGAAGCTGTGTTTATGGTGGTCCTGTGGGTTCCAAGGGGCTTCAATAGGTACTTTATGGGCAGTCTTACTGGGGATACAGGTTGCCCCATACTCTGTCCCTTGTAGTGCCTGAATTCAGCCTTGTCCACTAAAATAAATCTCAGTCCAACATTGCTTCTCTAATTGTATTTGTCTCTGCTCTTGTGGTCAGGCAAGCACTCTGACCATCCCAGGCCTCTAGATTTGGTGCCTCTTTTCCATTTGATGGCCTAGTTGTGGTTTGGAGACCTTGCAATAAACAGTTCATCAGGCATTGATTATCTTAGGAGTTCAGTTCAGGAGGTAGCCTTTGGAAGACTGCATTTGTGAGAAGTGTTTTAATGTAATAGTGTATAAAATATATTCAAGCAATCCTACTTTCTATTCGATGTACTGGCTTTGCCATCACTTGGAATTTTGTGATAAGTTGTTAACAACACCTCTGGTTTGGTCTGTGTTCTGCCATCTTTGGTGCCTGTGAGACCTTCAACTCCCAGACCATGTCCTAGGATACCTGACAGCTTTTAAGACTGAGGACCATGTGCTTGGAATGAACATCCTTCCTAAAAGTTGTATTTAAGTGTTTTCCTTTTCTAACTAACCCTTTTGTCTAACAGTGATGCTGTTCATATTCCCTTCAGCCGTTAGTCCCTGTAACACTGAGAGGCATTGTTTATAGGATGCTCTGTGTGGGACATTGAACTTGGTATCAGCCTTGCAGTGTGCACACATGAATCTGGGGTCCATTGGGTGCTTTAGTCGTTGTTGGAGATCTGGGCATTTAACTAGCCTGAAATTGTGTGCATAACAGCAAAATTACAGTTGTTTTTTTTAAAGATTTATTTATTATGTATACAGTGTTCTGCCTGCATGCATGCCTGCACACCAGAAAAGGACACCAGATCGCATTATCGATGGTTGTGAGCCACCATGTGGTTACTGGGAATTGAACTCAGGACCTCTGGAGGAGCAGCCAGTGTTCTTAACCTTTGAGCCATCTCTCCAACCCCCGTAAAATTACAGTTAGGAAGTAGCAATGAAATAATTCCATGTTGAGGGTCACCACAACATGAAGAACTGTATTAAAGGGTTGTAGCCTTAAGAAGATTGAGACTCCCTGGGCTAGAAGGTTTGTTAAAACTTAGTGAGAGGGGCCAGCCAGATAGCTCAACAGGGAAAGACAGTTGCTGCCAAGCCTGACAACTGTGTTCAGTGCCTCCAATCTGTATCCTGAAGGAAAGAACTGACTCATACAAGTTGTCCTCTGACCTTGACATGTATAATGTGACACATGCACTAGTGTGTGCAAGTAGGCATAGGCACTCGCAGTAGGCGCACTCGCGCGTGCACGTACACACACACACACAATTTTTAGTGTGTTCAGCGATAGTTAATAGCCATTTCTGAGTGACACCTTTGGAATTCTCTCCGAATTGAGACTTGAGTTTTCTCTTCAGAATTGTGCTTTAGCAGGGCAGTCATGGTGGCGGTGGGGGTGGCGGTGGCAGTGGCGGCACATGCCTTTCTTTAACCCCAGCACTCAGGAGGGAAGAGGCAGGTGAGTCTCTGAGTTCGAGGCTAGCCTGATCTGGTCTACTGCAGAGAAACCTCATCTCAAAAAAACAAAACAAAACAAAAAAATTGTACTTTGTACCTTATTTTTAAACTAAATTTAACTTGAGGTTAGGAGTAAAATAATTCCAGGTGGTGGTGGAACTAGCCTTTAATCCCAGCACTTGGGAGGCAGTGGCAGGAGGATCTGAGTTCAAGGCCATCCTGTTATACAGAGCAAGTTCCAAGACAGCTGAGGCTACACAAAGAAGCCTTGTCTTGACAAAAAACAACAAAAAGAAGTAAAATAATTCTGTGATGGACAGGTACTTGCAGGGTCTCTGGCCCTACCTGTGAAAGCAGGTACCTGAAGCAGGTAGGATGGCACAGACTGCAGCCACAGACTGCATGGCCCACCCTGAGGCAGCCACAGACTAAAATTTGGGTTTGTAGTTGAGTATGATGGTGCACACATGTAACTTAAGCATTTGGGAGACTGGCAAGATGTGACATTGGAAGTCATTGTGGGTTGCACAGCAAGGTGCTGTCTCAAAAGTTGAGGAGCTGGGATGATAGCCGTCTGTAAAATATGGGACCCACATAATAAAAGCTGGATGAGGTATGCTTATGATGCTTACGCTGGGGAGGAAGAGACAGGTGGATCCTTAGGACTCACTGGCTAGCCAGCCTAGCCACTGGTGAGTTTCTGGCCAGTGATGAGATCCTGTAAAGAAGCAAACAGGCGATAGCACCTGAGGTGCTATTCTAGCCTACATGCATATATGCACACATAGACACACACAAAAAAAATTGTAGCTTTTTTAAAAACTTGTAAAGGATGGTGGTTGGTAAACGGTGCACTGGCCAGTTAAAAGTCATGGGCTCTTGTCCTGTTGACACTAAACTCTTAAAGATTTGTTAATGTTTAGTAAGCACTCTGACATGAGGCTTGATCTGTTCAAGCTTGTATAGCTGTTGATCAAACTGTGATTTTGTTAATTCACCTGAAGTATATTGATGGTGACTTTTTTTTTGTTTGTTTGTTTTTGTTTTTTTGTTGTTTTGTTTGTTTGTTTGTTTGTTTGTTTTGAGATAGGGTCTCTCTAGCCCTGGTAAGCCAGGAATTTGCCATGTAAACTAAGCTGACTTTGAACTCATAGACATTTGCCTGCTTCTACCTCCCGAGTGCTAGGATTAAAGGTATGTGCCACCATGCCAGATTTGATGGTAGGTTGAAGGGGAATTTGGTGCCCCTTCTAATGCCTGCTTTCTGCTGCTTCTCTGAGGGGTTGGGAGTTCTGCAGCTGCCCCTCTGCCCAGCATCATTCCCTAACTGCATCCCTGTGACTGAGAGGAGGCTGTATCTGACCTGAGGGTATTAGGACAGTAGTGAAGGCAACAAGGTAGAGAGCCCCTCAGGATTCTTTCTGTTTCCACCCATTCCCTGTTTCAAGGAACATTACCTTAATGTTCTGAGTCAGGCCTGTCTTAATCGTGGTTGGTTATGTTTCTGGAGAATTGAGGCCTGACTTACTCTGGCCCCTTGGTTAGCTTCTGAACCCCTCTGTGTTTGGGGGGCTATTGCAGATTTATCCATAGCGGGAGCATGGGCCTGACTCAGGAAGTTCAGTCTGAAGGCAGCTTCTTGAGAGGCAGTTGAGAGGCCCAATGGCTGTGAGGTGCTGATGGTCTGTATACCTCCTAACAACAGATACAGGCATTTCATGGAATCAGCCAAGTAGGTGGTAGCAGAGCTGAGTGCACCAGTGAGCCTTAAGACCAGTAAGTGACTGGCTGCTGTGCAGTGCCTGTCCTATGCACACTTGCCCTTTCTCCAGAAAGCTGCCCACTCTGCCATGGGTGACTGGGCACAGATAAGAACTCAAGCCTTGTCCTGTGTTGAATTTGATGCTGAGAGCCAGCCTGTGGGTCTCATTGTTCTGGTCTTTCCTTTTTTTTTTTTTTTTGTTTGTTTGTTTTTGTTTTAGTTAATTTATTTATTATGTATACAGTGTGTTCTGCCTTCATGTATGCCTGCAGGCCAGAAGAGGGCATCAGATCTCATTACAGATGGTTATGAGCCCCCATGTGGTTGCTGGGAATTGAACTCAGGACCTTTAGAAGAACAGCCAGTGCTCTTAACCTCTGAGCCATCTCTCCAGCCCTTGTTTTGTTTTTTTGAGACAAGGTTTCTCTATATAACAGTCCTGGCTGTCCTGGAACTCTCTCTATAAACCAGGCTGGTCTTGAACTCTCAGAGATCCTCCTGCCTCTGCCTCCTGAGTGCTGAGATTAAAGGCATGAACCACCACCGCATGGTGGTCTGGTCTTTCTTCATAGGGTGTTCTGTGAAAAGCCCTGTGCTCTGGGGAGGACAAAGACATCCATTCCTTTGCGAGTGGCTAAGGATGCCTGGTTCTGCTCCCACTTGATAGGAAAGGTATCAGATGCTACTATTATTTGAAGAGCCCATAGTTAGTGTCCATGAAGTCAGTTGTGGAAAGAGCTTCTTTTTGGGAAATTGCTTAACTAGTAAAGACATGATTGGTGCTACACCTGTAAAATCTTAAATTACAAGTGGATGAATGTGCATCCACTCCCAAGAGCAACTACTCAGGAATATGCTGTGTGGTCCTGGAAGCAGGCTCTAAGGTGCCAGCCCTCAGCTTCATGGCCCTGAGGAGCCCGGGAGATGACAGTATGTCAGAGGTTCTGTGCATGTGGGGATGAAAGGGTCTCTATGACTCATTTCTTTTTTTGTAGACCAGGCTGGCCTCAAACTCACAAAGATCTGCCTGCCTCTGCCTCTCAGGTGCTGGGATTAAAGGCATGTGCCACCATGCCCAGCTTTCATTTTGTTTTTTGAGACTGGGTTTCACTCTGTACCTACCTGGTTTAGAACTCACTGTGTAGCCCAGACTGCCTTTGGACTTAAT
Organism: Peromyscus nudipes; assembly: GCA_902168325.1. NCBI lineage: Eukaryota > Metazoa > Chordata > Mammalia > Rodentia > Cricetidae > Peromyscus > Peromyscus nudipes. The sequence goes on along the minus strand of CABHPH010134789.1, from coordinate 37,283 downwards.
GGCAGTTCTGCCTTTGCTTTCTAAGTGCTAGGATAACAAGCATAATCCACCATGCCTAGCTTATAGTTAAGATTTTATTTTTTTTATGGATGTGGATGCCTGGAAAGACCAGGAAAAGGGCATTAGGCTGGGCGGTGGTGGTACACACCTTTAATCCCAGCACTCGGGGCAGGCAGATCTCTATGAGTTTGAGACCTGCCTGGTCTACAGAGCGAGTTCCAGAACAGACAAGGCTGCTTAGAGAAACCCTGCCTGGAAAAAAAAAGTTGGGGGAGGCATCAGCTCCCTGAAGCTGGTGTTAAAGAAGTTGTAAACTGTGTGATGTAGGTGCTGGGAACTGAACTTGAGTCCTGGGAGGGCAGGAAGCACTCTTAATTGCTATGCCATCTCCCTAGCCTCTTCTTTTTTGAGACAAGGTCTCATGTAACGTAGCTTTCCCTTAGACTTGTATAGCTCGAGTTGACCTCCTAATCCTCCTTCCTTTATCACCTGAAGCTAGGATTACAGATGTCCACCAGGAATCCCAGCTCCAGTGTTCCTCTTCTCCTGTGTCCAGTCAGTCTTGTCACTCAGTATTAAGAAATTGTATATTCTACAAGGAAAAGAGCTTGAATTGTTTGTCTGATGGTAAATCTAGAAGTTTTTTTTGTTTGTTTTTCTTTTCTGGAGCTGAGGAACGAACCTAGGGCCTTGAGCTTGCTAGGCAAGCGCTCTACCACTGAGCTAAATCCCCAACCCCTAGAAGTTTTTTTTTTTTTTAAATGATACTGAATTGTACTTGTGTTGTAAGACAACATCCCAGGTCCTGGGGCCCTCAGTGTGAACCCTGTCCCCAGAAAGCCATCAGGGACAGGTATGGGACTCCAGAGTCTGGTGGGAGTGGCTCTTCACACAAGAGAAAGCCAGCACTTGGTCACTGTTGGCTCACTGCAAGTAGATTAAATCCATCCACACTTGACCATAGCACAGCCCTCAGTTTTCAGGAATCTCACTCCAGGGACTGGCTAATTAGAACCAGAGGGCATAATCAGCTTGACACTTGTATCCCTGGCTCCTCTGAAGCTTTGCTGGCAGCCCCGGGCTTGGCCAAGTGAGCATCAGCCCAAGCCTTGCTTAAGTTTGGGGCTCTTGGAAGTTTTCCAGCTAACTGGCTGTTCAATGAGGTTGTCAAAAACAGCAACAAGGATAGGGTATTCTGGAAAAGTGGGCCCTGTCTACTGTGTCCACCCATATGTCCTAGCCTAGCCTCTGAGCTAGTTTTTGGCTGGTTTTCAGAGTTTGTTGGAAGTATCAAATTTGCTGTGTGGTGGTAGCAGTTGTACACACCTTTAATCTCAGCAATCAGGAGGCAGAGACAGGCACATCTCTGAGTTTGAGGCCAGCCTGGCCTACAGAACAAGTTCCAGGACATCCAGAGATATCCAGAGAAACCCTGTTTCAACCGCCCCCTCCCCCCAATTGTCAAGTTCAGGTGAGGTTCTGGCATGATAAATGTTTCCCAGCCATCATTAAATAGCTAAGTCTTCACTTAAAAGTAGTCTATCCAAACAAGACATGCATGTATGTGTTGGAGATAATAAGACCTTTCCATGCAGGACCATCCTGTGACCATAGTTCTCGGAGTACTTTTGGGCCTAACTCTGGTAGTGGAGAATGCAAAGTGGTGTTTCCCACTACCCCTAACATTCTCCATGTGACTTTCTCCAGCTCTTCCTTGGGGTCAGTGCTAAATTTAAGTACCTGGATCCTGACTGATTCCTGCCCAAAAGGTCTACTCCTCCTTGTCCTCTGTCCCAGAAGTTGTACCGGCCACTGGGTACATTCTTTCCCCCAGGGCCTTTGAAGGATTCTACAAGCCTGGATGCAGCTCTTGTGGCCAGCAGGGAAACAGGAAGGGTACCATGCTTCAGGACCTTGCCCCAGAAGCAGCTAGTAATGCAGGAAATGGAACTGCCTAGCAGCTCTTGGCCAGGTGTCTTCAAGTTAAACTGTTTAGATGGCCACTTAAATGTGTTCTAAAAAGCTGCCTTTACTGTCCAGAATGTAGGAGGTATTTTTAAAGCACCATGAACTTATTTAAATAAGTTGACACATTGGTAAGATGTCTCAGCAGGTAGGGGCACCTGTGCTCAAGCCTGAGGTCAGTCCCCAGGCTCCACATGATAGTAGAGAACTGAATCTGAATAGCCTTTCTGTTTCCCTGAAACAGGTGCTTGTCTCTAAGTGCACAGAGCAGCTCAGGGGAAACTCAGACTGTGGGTGCTCCAGGAACTATCTGAGGATAGGGAGGCACAATCTTGAAGGCCCCAAAGGCAGTGGTTCTCCTGTCTTTTGTCAGGGCTGATGGGCCTGAACATGGAGGTATCCTCTGGATTATCCCTTTGGGCTCAGCTGGCAGTCTCCCTGCTTTTAGTTGAACCAGAGCTTGTCCCTTCTAGACCATCAGTGGGGTGTTCCCAGTCCTTTCTGTTGCTGAGGTTTGAGAGATTTAGTGGAATCCGGGTGTGGTGGTGCATGCCTTTAATCCTAGCACTCAGGAGGATCTCTCACTGGTGGATCTCTGAGTTCAAGGCCAGCCCGGTCAGGGCGTGGGAGGAGATTCAGTGGATTTTTCCAGATTTTCTTCCTGCTGTAGCTTAGCTGGATTGAGGCTTGGTTTCCTGGCAGCATTGTCTTTGCAGTAGGACTCCAGTTTGAGAGGAAACAGATGCTTTACCCTGTGCTTAGATGAGACAGTAAAACAGGCACAGATAAGAGACACCTTAACTGGTGCTGAAAGCGCGGGTCAGAGCTGTGGTCAGTGTGGTAGAGGGCAAGGCACTGCCTGAGAGGAGGCGGCCAGTGCTATGCTTACCCTTTCTGTCCAGTCAGAATGGCCAAGATGCCGGGCGGTGGTGGCGCACGCCTTTAATCCCAGCACTCGGGAGGCAGAGGCAGGAGGATCTCTGTGAGTTTGAGGCTAGCCTGGTCTACAGAGTGAGTTCCAGGAAAGGCGCAAAGCTACACAGAGAAACCCTGTCTTGAAAAACAAAAAACAAAACCAAAAACAGAATGGCCAAGGCTATCTGGAGCCACTTGGCAGGTTTGGGTATCATAGAAATCATGACACTCCCAAGAAGTCAGCACCTTCCTATTGTGGGGCAGTGGTGACCAAGCCTATGCTAAGGCCTAGAGCTGTGATGCCTCTGTTGACAAGTACCAACTTGGAACCCTGATAGGCAGGGAGACCATTTATTTACAGGCAGGACTAGGTTAGTGAACAATTATTTATTTATCCAAAGCTCCTTGACTCTGGTGTTCAGCTATACACAGAATGGAATTTTACATATGTTGGACAGAAATAAAAGGATCAAGCCCCGGCCAGAAAGGTTCCAGAACTGCAAGGACCTGTTTGACCTGATCCTCACTTGTGAAGAGCGAGTCTATGACCAGGTTGTAGAAGGTGAGTTCACAGAGCCTGGTCTGCCATTCAGGCTGTGCCACCAACACTAGGCTGGAAGATTTATGGTGTCAGAGATAAGGGAAGACAGGTTAGGCATCAGGCCCTGGGCAACAGTGATAGAGACACAGGACACCCCCTTTCATCCTTTAACCTGTATGGACATCTGGAGGATGGCCTGTGAGGAGTAAGCCAAGGACTGATGTCCAACAAAACTACCTGTATGTCTCTGTAAGCCTTGTCGTCTTCAGTGTTTGCTTTTCATTTTATAGAAATGGCCAGCATTTTATAGAAAGTGCTGTGTTGACGACAGCACTGGCTGGCATAGTATGGCCTTGAGTTGAGTATACTGTTTACCTAGGTTTCTTCACTTAGCCTGTTGTGGGGCTGTTCTTTGTGTTAGTTCCTTGGACTTGGATGCTCAGTCCTTGAGTTATAGTCCACAGAGTTCAGGGCAGGTGTGGTGAGAGCTGGACTTGCACTCTGTTACCCGGTGTCTAGTAATACTTGTGCCTCTTTTTCCAATCAGATCTGAATTCCAGAGAACAGGAGACCTGCCAGCCAGTGCATGTGGTCAATGTGGACATTCAGGACAATCATGAAGAGGCCACCCTGGGGGCATTCCTTATCTGCGAGCTCTGCCAGTGTGTGAGTCTGAGCACCTGAGTCCAGGCAGTCCTTACCAGAGGAAGTAGCTGCAATTCACTTCCTCTTGGGGCAAGAGGAGAGCTTCTTATCACTAGCAACTTATTTTTACATCCTGGTTAAATACTAAATTTCAAGTAAAGACCAAGAAGTGCACACTCTAGAAAGTTATCCAATGCCTTTGGCTTGAGAATCTACCCCAGTGCTTCTTTCTATTCATGGTAGAAGTGATGTGTGACATCTCCCAGATCATAGGCCTCTCTTCTGGAAGAACTGAATGACATTTCACTTTTTCCCCTGGTGGACAGCTAGAAGAGCTTACTTGGCATTGTCAGAGATAGGTCTGGGGACTACCAGAGGTAACATCCATAGTATAGGGATATTTTTGTGTCCCTTTGCCTGATATTTTTTATCTAGATATTTATCCTTCTCTAAAGGCCCCTGGGTAATCTTGCAGCTTCCTAAGGGCTTGTGTACCTGCTGTGTGGAGGTATCACACTGTTAAGATGCTATGGAGTACTTTGTAGGAAGAGCCATGTGCCTTGTTCTGCCTTTTGCCATTGAGAATTTTGTTTAGGTCAGCTGGCTGTGACAGAATTGATGTTCTCTTGGCTTACCAGGTAGAGGACGACATGGGGGATCCATATTCCTGCTCAACTCAGCACACTTCCTACTTTCAGGGTTACTGCTGAGCTTGTGGTTTGGCTGATGATCTGGAGACAGGCTGTGTGGTCAGCAGCTAGCCCCCCTCACTTAAAATGTTCAAAGAACTACTGGCAGTGTCTGGCCACCTTAAAGGTTTTCACAACCAGTAGAAGCTATTGTTGTCTGAGGGATCGAAGCTGGATGTGCTGTTAACATGCTGCAGTGCACAGGCTGCCCCACCACGAAGCATGTCAGCCTCTTGCTGAACAATTCTAGGAAAATGCCTGTATCTTTGTGTGCCTCGCTTCACTCATTGTAAGGTTCGGGTATTACTGGTGTACCTGTGATGCCTGAGAGCAGAGCCTGAGTTCCAGCCTTGAGGTCCAGTCCTTCCTTTGAAGCTAGCTCTGCCCCTCCCAATATGGGGTGCTATGTGGTCATTGTGTAGGTCTGGAGCCCATCATCATCCATAGCAGGGACTGCCAGGAAGGGGCCGTTGGAACAACCCTGAGGAAACAATCCTGAAGCTGGCCCACTGCAGGAAGATGCAGCACAGGGCAGGGGTATGGAAGGCATGTCATAATGCCTGGGTATCACTCAAGGCTTTGCTTTTCCCAGATCCAGCACACTGAGGATATGGAGAATGAGATCGATGAGCTGCTGCAGGAGTTTGAGGAGAAGAGTGGCCGGGCCTTTCTGCACACTGTCTGCTTCTACTGAGCCACCGATGGTCGGTGCATGACCTGTCCTGCACAGTCACCTTTGGAGCCACTTTTTCAATGTGTTTTCCCTTCTGATATTTGTTTATAATGCTAGGTGTACATCACCAATGTACTGTACATATGGAATGAGAAGTACACAGAAATGCCAGATTGAAATCCATTGTTTTTAACCAAAAGAAATAAAGACGGTTTACTGTACAGCCTATAGCAAGTGTCTGTTGTTGGCTTGCCTACCCCTTTCTCTTCCCTGCTGGATTGTACAAAAACCTAAATAAAACAATAGGCTGCCTTATGGGGGCAGGGAGGACTTGGAATCACCAAAAATAGGTGCTGCTGAAGGACTTTGATTTAGCCTGAATTTCTGGCCTGAACCCCTGCAGGGAAAGAGGCTACCCAGGGCCCTTAAGTCCAGCCCTGTGACATACCTGAGACCACCCTCTGAGAGATAGGGCCAGAATCTTGGTGTCCTACAGCCCGGGCCTATGTGATCTAACACTACTGATGGTTCCAGTCGGAACCTTTGGACACGGTGCACAGTGGGGTCTGGACTTGGGGCCGGAGGTCAGCCGTCCTCGCACTGCTCGCGTCACACAGGGCAGGGTTGGTTCTTACGTTATTAGCCCTGTGGACAGGGCAAGCAAGGGCCTGGAACCCCACTTGGTTCCCAGTATCAGAGGCGGCCACAAGACCATAGACACTGAGTTGCTAGGTTCAGGCTACTGTCCAGCACCCCTTTCTTCCCAGAAGCCTGCTAGCCTTTCCCACCACTGCCACGATGCTCTGTGGCATCCTTGTTTGGCTCACTCTATCTCTTGCCCTCCTACCTCTGGTCGTGTAGTCATAGTCCCTGGCTCTGACCTTGCAGGCCCCTCCCCCGATGGCGTTTTCTTGCTGGAGGAGGCTGGGTGCTGACCTTTCTGCCCCTCTCTGGAACCAGGGGACTCAGGAGGAGGGGCCTTACTCGGAGAAGTAGAGCAGAAACGACCACCCGATCCAGGCTAGAAAGAGTCCAGCGTGGTACTAGGCAAGGAGATCAGAGCCAAAACTGATGAGATGGGCCAGAATGTGGAGCCGAGACCGGAGGGGAGGGGTCTCGGTCTGCGTCCCAGGGATAGGCGTGAAGAACCTCGATCCTGGATGCTGGCGTGGGGCGGCGAAGTCCCTCCCCAAAGGCGGAGGGAGAAGGAGGAGGGAGGAGATAGTGAGGAAGAAAAGGAGGGAGGGAGAAGCCTGGAGGAGGGAAGGGGGAGGAGGGAGGGGGCCGCCGAGCCGACCGCAGGGAGCCGGGCACAGGGAGCATCGGAGGGCGGAGCGGAGCGCGGCCAGCGGCGGGCGGCGGGCGAGCGACCCCACAGCAGCCCCCACATCTCTGCTGCCTGTGACCGCGCCTGCCCCCGGGGCCCGCGGCG
>CABHPH010134789.1:6001-25423 GCA_902168325.1 Peromyscus nudipes | reverse complement strand
CCCCGGCAGCCCAACGCTCCCAACTCGGCACCCCCTTCGGCCCGGCCCACTCCTCGCCCTGACCGGTCATGGGCTCTTCCAGGCCATCGCGTGCTTGATGGACATGAACGCGCTGCTGGACCGATTCCATAACTACATCCTCCCGCACCTGCGGGGCGAGGACCGCGTCTGCCACTGCAACTGTGGCCGGTGAGTGCGCCCCGGCTCTAGGCACTACACGCGCGATCACACTTGTGCAGCGGGCCCTACTCTGCCGGTGAGCCCGGAGCAGGCTGGGCCGCAGAGCCTAGCTGAATGGTGGGGCCCGCTTCTGCCCGACAGGTGCTGGGGGAGGGGTTGCCAATGGGAACCCCAGATCAGCCAGCTGCCTCCCTGGGAAAGGAAGCATGACTGAGTCTGTTAGGAACCCCTTCCTTCAGTTCCCTTAGAGAAACGGCTGCCTGGTGGTGGCATTATGGGCCATGGAGCCTCCTGGTTCAGGGCCTGGAGGCCTGGGAGCAGCAGCCCTGAGTAGTGCCCACAGTGAAAGCAAGGAAGCTAGTTAAGCCTGGGACAGTAGTCTTGCCTATGGCCCAAGTCTTCCTCCTGGGTCTACTGTGTCCATGGCAGGCAAGTGCAGGAGGTCAAGATAGAAAGGGCCTACCTTGAGGAACACCTGCCACAACTGATCATTGTGCAGAGGAAGAGCTGAAGTAGGCTGAGGTTTGTTCAAGGTCACAATGAGACCCACCACACCCTCAGGGACCTCCCCTTCTGTGCATGTGTAGTGATGAAGTCTTCTGGCCTTGCATGTTTGTATGTCCATGTATGAAATAAACATCTTCTCATGAGCCGCGCATGTGTGTACTGTCTGTGCATATACATGTGCGTACACAGCGCACTCGCACATCCGCATGCACTCATTCCAGAGATGCCCTCATGCGATAACCGTTGTCCCTACTGGACAGACTAGGAGGAAGTGGATGGAGATTTTAGAGGGTATACTTGCTCAAGGTTACACAACTAGGTAAGAATTGAGCTAGAATCACAGACCCTTGGTTCCCTACCCCACCCTATGCTTCTGCTCCAGAGGTCTGCAAACACACAGTAGGTCACGACAGCTGCATGTCTCCTAAGTGCACATATGGCTATGGGTACAGTCAAGTGTGTTGCAAATCATGGGCCTTACAGCAAGTAGAAAGGGGATGCACATGCCTGCACATGCATTGGAATGGTAGGGAAAGTTGCTGTGTGGCCACACATTCCCAGAGAACCCTGTGCTCCATCTTGGTGCACACCATCTGTACCTCTGGTACATCAGAGGGCTCAGAAAAGACTTGAGATCAGCTCTGCTGTTCCCAGACCATGTCTGTAGGTATGTTCTGAAGCCTTCCCAAGACAGAATCCACGTCCTGGGCCCAGTCATTAGGCCCGTGAACACTGGGAATGGATACTACATATGGGGGCTGTTATAACGTGGTTGGTTCAGCGCTGTCCATGACAGCACACTGAATGGTTTACTGGAGCACAGAGGGTGTGTTCTTAGAGTCCATTTATACAGGTTATTATATATGTGCATCTCATGTAGCATCCAGAGTACTTGTGGACTCATGTAAACAGACACCTGTAGAGTGGAGCCTGAAGAAAGGTCTGTGTACGCAAAAATGTGGAGAGCCACATCCTCCTGTGGACAGTGTTTCTGCGTGTGTCTCTCTACATGTATGTGCTTTGTACACAACTCTACATACAGGGTATGTAAATTCGTTGTACAAAGCACTTTTGTATATTGATTACATATATGTGTATGCAAAGTACATGTATATAAAACAATATACAGTTCAGTGTGCTCAGGGAAAATGTCAGAACATCTCAGTGTGGGTGAAGTGACTGCAGATTAGTTTGCAAATGGGGTATCTGTGCACATACCATGTACACATGTGGTGTCGACAGTTTGCCTATGTGTACATACTTTGCAGAATAACTGCACATGTGTCTGCCTTATACATGGCTATTTGCAGAATTACAGACAGAGAACATGTATGTAAACTAATGTTCTGAACAAAGCACATCGGCAGGCAACATTGTGTGTAGACACAGATCCATGCACATGACACAGTGGGGTGGCTGGTTCAGAGCTGAGTGAATGTGCATCTCTGTGTGACGCACCATGCTCATACCCAAAGTGTGCACAGTGCATGGGTGTGGGGCTTGTGGGGCCCGTGTCCATAGTATACACGCCTGTCCTGTGCATGCGGACAACGTGTATACCGGACACACATTAATCTCAAGTGGACACAAGGCAGCATGTGTCATGGAGGTAGGACACATGTATGTACATATCAGACATTCATTTGTACACAGCACATCCTGCTTTCTTTCAGAAGACCTAAGCCCCTGTCTTCAGGGGCTCAGTGTGGGGTTAGGAGTCAGGCCAGGGGAGGAATTGTAGATACCCAAGTTAACTGTAAGGGCACAGGTCGTAACCTCTAACCCCTGGACTCCTGAGGCCTCAGGTTGGCTGGGGCCTCACCTTGGCCAACTTGTAGGCTACCTAGGGTCCTTCTTGCTTCCTTGATAGGTTCTTTGTGTATCCTTTCCTGGAAGTATATGTTGGGGACAGTCTAGAGGAAGGATGTGGGGTCCTAGGCTGACCCAATCCCACCACAGCCTGTGACAATCCCTGGTGGTCTGGAAGCACTGTTCCTCCATGGCCTGGAGCAGCCAGACTTTCTGTGCCAGGATCAATAGCATCCGTCCATCATGATGATGGACAGTGGCTGCACATGAGCAGATGAGTGATAGCTGCTAGGTGTCTCAGTCATGGTAGCTCCAGTAACCAACCAAGGGCTAGCAGCCTAAGCTTTGCCTGCTGGGATTGGCCAAACTGTAGACCAGTTAGCCCTTGGGGTTCCTAGGAAGATCAGAAGAGGATCTGAGGAGTGTCACTGCTGCCCCTCCCTCTCCCTGCTCACCTGGGTTCGGGTTTAAAGATACCAACCCCACTATAAGGAAGCATCCATGTGGCCCCTATTGGGACATCAGGGACATCAGCAAATTGGCACAAGGGAGGAAGAGTTTGTATCTGGGGAAAGGCTGAGGTCTACTATAGGCAGACACAGGTTCCAGCCTCTCACCGAGAGGAGGAAGCAGTGCAGGTTTAGGAAGCGAGAAGCTATTTTCAGCATGCATTTGAGGTGTCTGTAGATCCCACGTGGAGACTCAAAGGCAGCTGGAGCTCCTTGCAGACATGGTGGGCAGTGGAAAGAAGGCCCACCCACTAGTGGCTCTGGAAGTGGGTGGGCCAGGAAAGGCAGCCTCATAGCAAAAACCCAGGCAGCCTTTATACTTACTGTCAGCAAGATGAAAGAGTGTGGTCCCAATGGAACTCTCGGGCCCCCGACATCCAGACTGCTGGCTTTGTGGACCATCAGTTGGCCCACTATACCTAGAATGACAGGATAGAAGGACTTCCTGGAAGTGGTGTTGAGACATCTCTGAAAGGGGGATGAGCAGCCAGTGGGAACCACACTGGCACTCCAGGGCAAGCTGAGATGACCTAGGGCATGAAAGCAATGGACAGTTCCAAGAAGCCTAGGACAGGGAGGCAAACAGGCACAGTGTGGCTGAGGCACAAAGAGACCAGGGCCATAGTGGGTGCTTATACTCAGAAGGCTCTAAAACCTGTCCAGTGTGGACCTGAATAGCTGAAAATGGCCCGTTATAAGAATAGTAAGTGGATGATAGACATGTGGGTCTGTGGTGGACATGAGTGAGAGGAAAGATTCCCAAAACCTCCAGCAAAATGGGTAGGAGGTAGATATCGAAAGCCATAGGCCCAAGGCAGAGATTGTAGAAGAAAAAGAACAAATGCTATTCCTGTGGGTGGCCTCCTGAGAGCAGTATGTAAAGGCCAGGAGGCATGTCTGGTGGGCCTGGGTCATTTGGCTGTGCTAGGACCTTGGCAGACCCTCAGGGCCAGTAGGTGGATGTGAACCCTGCTACAGTACTTTTGGAAGGATGGCGTATTGGGGGGAGCGTTCATCCCAGCCATTCCTACTCTCCTTGAACCTCACTCCTTATCTCCAGGGCTACGGTCTCCACCTGTCCCAGCAGTTGTGCCAGGTGACCTTATCTGTGCCTGGGGGTGCTTGTTTCCCCTCCCAACCCAGCACACACAGGGATTGCTTCAGAGAACTTCCCAGGGTGGCCCATAGGAGTCAAGCCATCCACTTTGGGTCCCCTAACCAGCCCAGCACGGACCTGGGGAAGGCTGGGCCAGGGTTGGCAGGAGAGGTGCCAGCCCACCCTGCCGCCCCCAGGCACCACATCCACTACGTGATCCCATACGACGGGGACCAGTCGGTGGTGGACGCATCTGAGAACTACTTTGTGACAGACAATGTGACCAAGCAGGAGATCGACCTTATGCTGGGGCTGCTTCTGGGCTTCTGCATCAGCTGGTTCCTGGTGTGGATGGATGGTGTCCTGCACTGTGCTGTGCGCGCCTGGAGGGCTGGTCGGCGCTATGGTGAGTGCCACGCGCTGCTGCGGGCACCACTTCTGGCCCAGCCCGGCCACCTGACTGCCCTGTCCCCCTGCAGATGGCTCGTGGACCTGGCTGCCCAAGCTGTGCAGCCTGCGGGAGCTGGGCCGGCGGCCGCACAGGCCCTTCGAGGAGCCCACAGGGAACATGGTGCACGTGAAGCAGAAGCTCTACCACAACGGCCACCCCAGCCCGCGGCACCTGTGAGTGCACAGGACTCGGGGCTGCTGTGCACATGTAAAGGGACCTCGTGGACGCTCAGCTGGCAAGACGGGACTGCGGCCTCAGGCCCAGGGTATGCTGGGCTGTGGCCAGCTGGGCTGTGGCCAGCAGGCAAATCCAGTGGAAGGTGCTGTCTCTTCTTTTTATAAAGGGGGTCGGGTGGGGGCTGGGGTCGGGATGGCCACTGGGCTTCAGGGACAGCAACCTGGTTTCCACAGTGAGCAGGACACAAAGGCAGGCTTTTAGAGGTGCTGGGGCCAAGGGTGGTGGGTTCACAATGGGGACAGACATGGCCTGGGTCACGCTAGCCTAAGGCCACATCTCATTGAAAGTCACTGTTTCCTGTGCACCTGTTGTCCATCCGTCCGTCTGGAGGGGAGGGATGTGTCAGGGCCTGCGCCCATCTGCACACGGGAGCATGTGCATGGGGCGTGTGCGACTGGAGGACTGGAGGGTGGGACTGGAAGGGCGGGCCCCCAGCAGCAATAAAGATGTGGTGGCCCCAGGTGTCCCAGCCCTCACTGTGAAGCCCACCCTGCCTGGCCAGTAAATTCTCCAGAAAGCTCCAGCCTCTGCTTCTTCCATCATCTCTGATCCCAGGGGCTACTGAGGGTTCCATCTAGACCCCCACCTCAGCCAAGAGACAAAAACAGCAAATCAGTCACAGTTTTATTAGATTCTGGATTTAAAAGGTCCAGTCAAGGGGAAGGTGGCACCTCTGAATCCTGGATGCCACCGGCCAGGGGCTGTCTAGCACCAGATCCACTCTTATCAAGTAAGGACTGGGCCAGTTCTTGGCACAGATTATACAGGGCAGGTGCAATGTCCAGGAAGGAGAGGCCCTTCCTGCCTTTAGTCTGGTCCCTGCAGGTCCCAGTCCTGCTGGCACAGCCATAACTACTGGCCTGTGATACAGCACTCTGCTTCCTCTCTTCTCTGATCTGGGCTTGTAGACAAGTCTCACCAGTGTACTTGGGCGCAGGAAGGCAGTATGCCTTCCCCTGCCAGCACTCACGCAGAGAGAAACAGACTAGGAGGTGTGGGAGCCAGAGAAACTGACACCACCAGCACCCCACAGCTGGGCAAAGGCGTTCCGGACAGTGTTGGTCTCTTACAGAGGCCGAAGAAGACAGGAAAAAAGGGAGGAATAGTGTGGTCACAGAGACTGTCTGTCCCCGGTCAGGTGTCCAAGGTGTCCAGGTCCAGCTCAGCAGCTGAGGAGTCAAGGACACGGTGGCTTGCTCGCTTCAAGATTGGGTCTCTCTACTTTAAGCCACTGCATCTTCTGCTGGTGCTGCTGAACAGCATCCTGGACACGGGCGTCTATCATGGCCTCTGTGAGGACCCCATCCTCAGAGGCATATGCCATGGCCTGGTAGAAAAGAGGGCACAGAAGGAGAGGCTGGCTGCTTGCACAGGGAAGCCCAAGGCCCTCAATCTGGACGCAGAGGGCTTAGGCACTGGCACAGTGGGCATACCTGAGCTTTTTAGTGAACTCACAGCCCCAGTGCTACTTCTGTTGAGTTTGTCAATGACGTTCTAAACTAGAAAGCCTGAACAGAGCTGTTCCTCTTCCATACACATACAGGTAACTCCCTCTGAGAAGGACACAAATGTAGAACCTTCATGAGCCCCTAAGTGACTCTGGCTCCATTTTCCAGCTCAGGGAGATGCCAGGACACACACAGCAACTACTCAGGCTAGCTGTTTACTTTACAGCTGTATACTTGACAGCTGTATACTTGACAGGCCTCCAGAACAGGCCTCCTGCTGCTACCAGGCCCCTACCCTCAGGGCATATGATGTTAGTGTAAGGTTTCCCTAATTAGAGCTAAGTGGTACTTTCTGACTAGGCTGCTCCTCTTCATGTCTATTCAGCATCCCCCTTCCCACTTCTTTATCCTTTCTGAGGATGGCATTCCAGGACCAGCCAGTAGGAGTTTGAGCTGGTCAAGTTGTGTCCTTTAGACACTATCTCATGGACATTGCACAGGAGGGAACTAGGAGCTAGGATATGCCTGAATGCAATGAAGAGAACACTCAAGGCAGAGAATTTCCTCCTTAGGCACTAGGACATATTCTAAGGGAATAGGAGTGCAGAGTCATATATAAGAATTCTGCCAAGACACTGTCACCTGTGAGGAGATGACCATAATATAATGGTACTCAGCTCCCTCTGGATAAGCGGGACCACCCGGAACAGATGTACCTAGGGTCCACTGTCCTGTTATGACTCACTGGGGAGGAAGACTTGGCCTTAGAGTCAGACCACCAACTTTGAGAGGTATTTGGAAGCCATGGATACTCTTTCCCAGCTTGAGCTCACCCAAGGCTAAAATAAAAGCAAGGTAGGAGCTGCACTGGAGCCCTGGTTGGATGGACAGGGTGGCAGCCCTCTCTAAGTGGCCCAGCAGAGGAGAGGTAGAGCCACTTGGGCTCATCCACCATCCAGCCTAGTAACTGAGGTCAGGTGAAGCACAGTGGAATAGACATTAGGGCTCATGCTGTGGGTATCCTGGGCTTGACCCTGGGCTACAACCAAGCCAAGGTAAGGGTAAACGATGCTGTGAAACAGAGCCAACACTCACAATCTAGTAGTGACAAGGGCATGGGTGCCTCTGCTCTATCTTGCAACTTTTCTGTAAATTCAAAACTATTCAAATGTTTTAAGTTTGATGCAACTACAGTCCCAGCTACTCAGAAAGCTAAGGCAGGGTTGCTTGACTGTGAAGTTCAAGGCCAGGCTGAGCAATGTAGCAGGACCCCAGCTCAAAAATGAGTAAATAGGGGCTCAGCAATTAAGAGCACTTACTGCTCTTGCAGAAGACCTAGGTTCACTCCCCAGCACCAACACTGGGTGGCTCACAACCACCTCTACCTCCAGCTCTGGGGGAATCAATATATTCTCTTTTGTTTTGAGACAGGGTCTCTATATAACTCTGGCTGGCTTGGAACTTGCTATGTAGACTAGGCTAGTTGCATACTAACTGCCTACTTCTGCCTCTGCTGGAATTAAAGGCATGTGCCACCACTCCCAGCCTCATGTCCTCTTCTAGCCTTCGGAGGCACCAGGCATGCATGTAGTGCACATAAACATATGCAGGATGGGGTAGGGGATTTAGCTCAGTGGTAGAGTGTTTGCCTAGCAAGCGCAAGGCCCTGGCTCACACATACAGGGGAAAAAAAATAAAAATAAATATGAAAACATTTCAAGAATTAGTCTTGATCCTCCTTAAACCCTCAACATATTGAAGGGGAAGGGAAGAGAAAGGAACATTTCCTAGCAGCCTCCATTCAATCACCACCACACCGACATCAAAGCCAGATGCAGGCAGCATTGGAACTTATAGACCAGCAGTCCTGATGAGCAGGGCTGCAAAGTTCTAGAACCTGAGGCAGAGGTAATGAGAGCTGTAGGCCAGCCCAGTCAAATAGTGAAGCCTATCTCAAACAGAACAAAAAAGCCTAAGCCCAGCCTGATGGGTCACACTGTAATCTCAATACTTGGGAGGCAGAAGCAGGAGAATTATAAGAGCATTCAAGGCTAGCCTGGGCTAGAGTGAGACCATGTCTCAACAAACAAAAGGTCTCCCTCAACTGCATAATGATAAACTACTTTAGCCTTCTCACTTTTTATGACACCAGGGATTAAGACCAGGACTGAAGATACGAGGCAGACACTACCACTGAGCTACATCCCCAGCTTTCATTTCTTTTTTAAATTTTAAGATAGGATCTCACTGTGTTGCCCAGGCTGATCTTGAACTTGCAATCCTCCTGGCTTAGCTTCCAAAGTGCTGGGATTACAGGTGTGTGCTACCATATATTCTACTTGGCAATCGTTTTCTTTCTTTCTTTCTTTCTTTCTTTCTTTCTTTCTTTCTTTCTTTTCTTTTTCTTTCTTTCTTTCTCTCTCTCGCTCTCTCTCGCTCTCTTTTCTTTTTCTTTTCTTTTCTTTTCTTTTCTTTTCTTTTCTTTTTTTGGTTTTTCGAGACAAGGTTTCTCTGTGTAGCTTTGGTGCCTGTCCTGGATCTCACTCTGTAGACCAGGCTGGCCTCGAACTCACAGAGAGATCTGCCTGGCTCTGCCTCCCAAGTGCTGGGATTAAAGGCGTGCGTGCGCGTGTGCATGCGTGTGCGTGCACGCATGCACCGCCACTGTCACCTGGCAGCAATGGTTTCTTAAACATGACATTATAGACAACAAAATGAAAAAAAAGAGATAATCAGACTCCACCAAAATTTAAAAATTTTGTACACTAAGACAGAGGCAGATGCTTCTCTGTGAATTTGTTGCCAATCTGGTTGGTCTACATAGCAAGTTCCAGGCCAAAACCAAAACAGAATATTACCAACAGATTAACAAAAAAACCACAATGCCCAAGGGAAGCAGTCACATGTCTGGTAAGAGGTTAATGTCCACATTAGGTAAGGCGAGGAGCTCCTACAATTCAAGAAGAAAAACTCCACAACTCCAAGACTGAAGGAGAGGGCAGAGTTAAAAGCACTGGATACTCTTCCAAAGGACCCAGGGTTAAGTCCCAGCAACCACATGGTGACCCACAACCTCATCTGTAACTCCAAATCTCTTTCCTGACTTCTGTAGGCACTAGATTCCCACATGGTATGCAGATGTATATTCAAGCAAACACACACATAAACACATAAACACATAAACACACACACACACACACAAATAAAACAAAGAAACCAGGCATGGTGCAAGGGCAGGGACTTGTGTTATCCTGACATGCATGGAGGATAGAGGCTGCAGAGCAAGGAAGGATCTTTGTATGTGCAATTACCCAGAAGTCCCATGGGGGTTAGGGTAGAAGCAACAACAGCATCCAGGTCTGTGTGCTGTACCACAGTTGGCAGGACCTAGGTAGCACCTTGGGTAGTCCTCCTGTATCTCCTGTTCCTCACCTGAGAACAGGCTAGATGGACTTGCCTTAGCCACTATGACCAACTACCCAGATAGGATCCCCAGGGAGCATCTCCAGCTCTCTCCATTAAGGTCTTTATTTGAACTGCTGCTACTCTCTCTTACAATACATTAAGCGAGAGAGGTGAGCTGTCCTGGTGGAAGCTTTGTGAGCCAGATAACCTGCTGGGATGAGCTCAGTGTATCACCCTATAATATTTCATATGCTAAAGGTCTGACATCCTCATAGGAAATATATTAGAGATCATCCTTTAGAGGAAGTAATTTCATTGAAATGAGCGCACAGAAAGGGTCCCTGGTTCCTTGGAATTCATGCATGAAACACAAAAAAGCTCACTCATGCTGTCTGCTACATGAAGACCCAGCAAGACCTTGACCTCTATTAACCAGGAAAGAACCCTCTTCAAGATCAGACTGTGCTGACACTAACCTTTGTACTTCAGCCTCTAGAACTGGGGAAGACAATTTCTTGTTTAAGTAATCCACCTGTACTGTGCTAACCTCCCTGTTCTCCATCACCAGTGTGGAAACAGACCCTTAAGCAAGGACAGACCAGACTGGCCACAGAAGGCTGCAGTCTTCCATGTGAGATGGATGTTGTAGCAGCTAAGCTAGCTTGTTTAGACTAATACTAGCTAGTGGACCTAGGCTACAAAATCCAAACCTAAGTAGGAATGTCCAATGCACACCCAGAAAAGCACTGCCAAGTCTAAGTAGTTAGATTGTCACTTGGTTATAGACAGTTGGCTAAAAGGAGATGGTGAAGTTGGCACGAAGTTTGAGGTGGTCATAGTACCCTCCATTCCATCAACATGGCTTTTCTTGACAACACCAGGAGCTGAAATTCCTAAATTGCTCATGGCCCTGCTGTGGGAGTTCCCTGTTGCAGGACCGTGCAGCTGTTGCTAGGCAAGTTCAAGGGAAAAAACAAGGTTTTAGGGAATGACAACAGGCCACCATGGCCTATGTGCCTTCACCAACAACATCCTTGCCTAGTCTCAGAATATTCCTGCTCCCTTACTCAACTTCATCATGAACTTGTCCTAAAAAGTCAGATACCCATGCCAGGCAGTGGTGGTGCTCATCTTTAATCCCAGCACTTAGGAGGCAGAGGCAGGTGAATGGATCTCTGTGAGTTCGAAAGCAAGTTCTGGTCTACAGAGCAAGTTCCAGGACAGCCAAAGCCACATAGAGAAACCCTATTTTCAAAACAAAAAACAAAAAAGCCACATACTCAAGAGTACCCATACATGAAGCACATATCTGTTGATCTGGAGCAAGAACTCAGGACTTGTCTGCAACTGCCTTAACAGACAACCCAAAAAATCAGCCCTCTAGGCTTGCCTAGAGGTTCTTGCACATCTACTGTAGTACTCTGACATTCCCTAATACTGTGACAGTGCCCAGATTTGGGCCAGAACATGCAGAGCCAGTGACAGTATCACACCATCCTCCCTTAAGGTGGTCTTAGTAGAACCAAGGGCCACATGCCTATCCATTCTTGGAACACCCTTCAACATAAAACTTGCTGTGGAGAGATTAGGACCAAGTTTCAGAGTAGGTTTAGTTCCAGGACCCATCCTAACTCACCTGCCATGCCACAGCAAGCTGAGCAATCTCCCGGCCTGACATCCCCTCCGTCAGCTGGGCGACCTCTGAGCACTTCTTTCCATAGTCAAACTGGGCCACCTTCAAGCGTCTGGGGGAAAAGTTCCCAAGTGGGTCTGGGCTGCCATGGCTCTACACAGAGGGGGTCGGGGAGACAGGAGCAAGGCTGCCCAACATCACACTCCAGCAGATGCTTCCACCTGATCTGGGTAACATTGGTGGACTTTTTTGCACAGCCCTAGTTGGATGAGGTGAACTCAGCCTTCCTTCCTGACCTACAGGAGAGGCTTAGGTTGGAGCCAGGCAGAGTTGGCAGTTGGAGCTATACTCTCCCAATCTGCCTTCACTCCTACTCACTAGACCCAGTCTACAACTACATATTCAGCACTCAAACAGCAGGAATAGTTAAATGCTCAGCCAATGATGAAATGCTAACAGAGAAGGTAGATCTCTAATTAAGAAAAGAACAGTTAAGTAAAGGGTCCTGCCTGCAATCTGAGTTTCCAGCAATAACATCTGACCAAAAGCCACAGAAATCACACATTAAACATGAATATAGGTTGCACGTGAGAGCTGAGGCTGGGGTTATGAGGTTAGCAGGAAGCAGGGGACCTGCCTAGTGTGGATGGGGGATGGGCCAAGCCCATAGGAAACAGCAGAGCCAAGCTATGTTTTTTCCAGAACAGTGAAAGGCAACAGGCAGCAGGAAAGATTCAGGATTCAGGTCAGGACGTGAATGCCGTGGGGCCTGGGGCCCAGGAGACAGCTGAAAGCAGAGCAGCCTCTGCTGACACAGCAGTGAGGGCTTGTGGAAGCACCAAGGCTTCCTCAGAGAAGCATCTAGTGGCTTCTCCCCATCCCTGTCCCCAACATGGCTGCAGAGCAGCTTCCAGGAGTGGCAGGGCAGGTATGCAGCTAGACAGAAGAAAGCCATGTCACTCAAGTCAACAGCTGAGGATAGTCACTGGCTACTTCAAAACCTGGTAAAAGAGACTCAGCAAACGTAGGGGATGCCACATTCTCTTGATACCCAGGGGTCACTGACAAAGGCACTTAAAATTAGCTCATGAGAGAGGACTGTTGGGACAGGCTTGCAGCTGTCCCCAGGTAAAGAGCAGTGGGAGGACGGGTTGAGGGTCCCATGACAGAACTATCTTTGATAGGACACATACACAGAATGTGATCTCACACAGATGGCCCACACCCCAGGAAAACAAAGTGCCCAGATAGGTTCTAGGTCAATAGAGGGAACCCCATGGGGCTGTACACTTACTGCTTTCCTTCTGTGGCCGGCTTAAGGACATACTTGTCAAAATACATTCTCACCAGGCGCTCTCGCTCCTCCCGCTGTGGCAGGGCAAAGCAGACCATCTCGTCAATGCGGTCATTGATGGCCCAGTCAAACTGCTCAGGTTGGTTACTGGCCAGGACCAGCATGAACCTACAGCACAAAGTGCATGCTGAGGGCTTGTCCAATCACAGGTCACTCAGGGGCAGAAGGGTCTTTTAAGCCTCCTCAGGTAAACTTTATAGATGGATGTAAATTGGCAGCTCTCTTTCTCTTCCTTCTTCCCTTCCCGTCCAGGTTTTTGTTGTTGTTGTTTTGACATGGGGTTTGAATCCAGAGATTCAAGAATGCTAGGCAAGTGTTCAATCACTGAGATGTACTTCTAGCCCTTGGCAGTTTTTAACTCAGGAAACCCCAGGAAGACCCAGTGTTGTGGGATAATGCCTTTGTACACTGGTTTAATAAAACGCTGATTGGCCAGTAGCCAAGCAGGAAGTATAGGCAGGATAGGGAAGCAACAAGAATTCTGGGAAGAGGAAGGCTGAGTCAGGAGACACCAGCCCGCCATCCAGGGAGCAGCATGTAATGGCACACAGGTAAAGCCACGGAAAACGTGGCGACACATAGATTAACAGAAATGGGCTGAGTTGAAGTGTAAAAGCTAGTCAGTAGTAAGCCTGAGCTAATGGCCAAGCAGTTATAAATAATATTAAGCCTCTGAATGAATATTTTATAAGCGGCTGCGGGACCACGGATGAGAGAGATTTGTCTGGACTGTGCCGGGCGGGCGGGACACTGGGAAACTTTCAGCTACAACCCAGGCCCACAAGCCCATTTGTACAACCTATGATCAAGGTTGCCTAGTATGCTAAGGTTTTGTTGTTGCCCTCAAATCACTTTTTCCCGATGACCCTGGGCTAGGCCACAGCCACAGCAAGTAAGGGGATATTTATGACTGATAAGATGGCCACATACTTACTAGAAGGCTGGGTCCTACACTGGTGATGAGCTAGCTAAGAACAGGATTAGGGGATTTGGAAGAGAGGAGCCCGTTTGACCATAGGCACCCACCCTGCTAGTGGCTTCTGGGAAACAGTTCAAACTGGGGTCTCTCTCAAGGCCTAGATGCTACTCTAGACCCAGTAGCCTGGATAAGGACCAAGGCTCCATTCTTTCTACACATGATACTTGGGATCTGCTCCCAGGAAAAGCAAACATTTTAGGCTCATGCCCATGTCTCATGCCCAGGTGCCAGTGCCCTGAAAGCAGTCTTCAGGCATATTCAGTTAACAGGAAAGTTCCAGCTGCATATGGACAGCTGAATGTCAAGAGGCATGAGATGATGTTCAAACTGGGATGGCCATATGGACAGGAACTGACCCAGCAGACTTTCTTCATGTTTCATATTGCCTTTCTAAAATGGGCCCTCAAGAGCCCTTCCCAGGTAGGAACATGAAGACACCCCAGACAGTTGTACACATACTATGTCCTGGATCCTTGTGAGGATCAAGGACAACAATGCCCAGAAGTACTCTGCACAGGGAGCTAGGGCCAGGACTGCACTTACTTACTACTATGCTGTCCTGTCCTGTGTAGGAATGCATTCAGAGTGGCCCTGAGGTCTTCACTTATCTTTTCCTACAGAAAGAAAGTTTCATCATCAGTCTCCAGCCCAAGGAGCAGTTTTGTACGTGGCCAAGGAAAAGTGTACATGGGAGACACTGTTGGGAGGGTAAGGCAGGGGTTAGAAACACAAGCCTACTCTGACAACCAGAACTTGGATTCCTGCTGTTCAGCATCTCCAAGACTGTTGTTCAATGTCAAACTCCTCAAAATTTAGAAGGAAAAACAACTGAGCAGCAACCTCAGCTAGCAGAGCATGAAGACTTAGACCTTCTGTGCTCTAGGGCACAGCAACCTCTAGGCTGGTCCCCTGCTAGACTGGCTTAGTGGCCCCAGCTCTGACCAACTTTCACAGATAGACAGGGTTCCAGAACACTCACAGTTGCTCTCTTCCTGAGGAAGGCATCTGCTTCATCCACAAAGAGCAGGAGGCTGTGAATCAGAGGGTGGTCAGGTAAGGGGATGCTTGAATCCTACAAGCCAACATCTGGAAACTCCCAGAAGCAACAAGGAAGTATAGTGTATATCCCTGGGAAAAGATGCCCCACAGAACACATCCT
The DNA here is from genome assembly GCA_902168325.1 of Peromyscus nudipes. Lineage (NCBI taxonomy): Eukaryota > Metazoa > Chordata > Mammalia > Rodentia > Cricetidae > Peromyscus > Peromyscus nudipes. The sequence goes on along the minus strand of CABHPH010134789.1, from coordinate 10,656 downwards.
GACCCAGGAAAAAGAGAGCTCATAGCTTCAAGAACTCCAATACTGAGAACCCAACTGCAGCTCGGATGGTATATGCTGGGCAAAAGAATGCTCCTCCTACCCATAGGTCTCACTCAAGGCCTCCCTCCAGTCTAGGTCAGAATAAGGGCTGAGATGCATGTATTCAGCATCAGGAAGAAGTGGTTATCCAGGGTAAAATGGCAAAAACCAAAGAAAAGGATGTAACAAGGCATGGTGGCAATGCCAGCGACAATTATAACTGGCTGTGCCATATTGCATGAGTTGATATGATATCCTCAGCCAACTTTTGGAGGGTTCAACACAGTCAAGGAGGCCTAGATCCATTCTTCTCCCCATTTGAGCTAGCCATTCACTCCTGACAGTAATTATATCTGGCAGTATCCTTATACGGCAAATCTTGTGACCAGATGCCCACCCTTGGCATGACATTTTTTCTAATGGATCCTTCAGAATAAACACCCACCTCTAGCTGTCTTCAGAATCTAGAGGCCACCCATGGACTCCCACACACGATCAAGGACAGGACAGTGGGGACAGCAGGGCCCTTGCAGGTGCCTGGTGGGCCACTAGGAGTGGGAATTTGTGTATGTGGGAGTGGTATGCTCACCCTCGTCGGCTGGTGCTTGCCCAGTCGAAGACCTTGTGCATGGCGGTCACACCCTCCCGCCCCATGGGGGCCACGTCCCCGCCTGTCATGATGGCGTAGTCCATGCCTGAATGCAGTGCGAGTTTCTGGGCAAGGAGGGGTGGGGAAACAGAGCAGATGTTCCCTCCCAGACTCCCAAGTCCACAGCTCTACTAGCCAACCCTGCCCAACATGGACAGTCCCCCACCATCAGAGCTGAGGGGGCCTCTGAATGCACCGCAATGCCCTGAGGGACAGTGACAAAAACTGCCCCAGGGTGAGATGATGCCCAGTAGCACCCAGTCCCACCTTCACAGCCAGGTATTTTTACCTTGGCAAACAGTGTCTTGCCAGTCCCTGGTGGTCCATACATTAGAACATTTCTATACAGGCTTTTGTTCTTCTTGGTATTTCTTGTTGCGATGGCAATATCTCGTACCCGTGCCTCCAGGCTAGGCTGCCAGAGCAAGATGAGGTTTGGGGAACCTGGTCTCCCAGCCTACAGATACCCTTAGGGAGTGGAAGGATCATAGGTATTCTAGTGCAGCCTAGTTAGTGTGGATACTGGACTGGCCTATGGAGTATCTGAATACAGTACAGTAACATGCATTTCAGGACCCCAAAGCCACAAACACAAGGATCACATAAACACAATAGTTAAGCTTTCTTGTCCCTTCCTGGGGCCCACAGGGCTTTCCAAACCACAGTTGCCACAGTTACTTACACTGAGGATGACACCCTCCAGTGCGTCCTGGGGTCTGCTGACCAGTCGTCTGCTGACCTAGAGGGGAACCATCACAGTTGGCAGGACACAAAGCCACCATGAAGTACTGTCCCACAGAGCCCAAGACCAGTACCTCAGTGTCAAAGCTGGAGAAACAGTGTCTGCTGTGGGGCCTCGGTGATTCATCAGCTCTTTACTATAGATTTTTATCTTCCTAATCACTTGTACTGAGTATCTGAAAAGACCCAGGTGCAGCCATCACAGAGAACAGGCTTGTCAGAGAGAGCAGAGTGGCTCAGCCCAAGGGAGGTAGCTAGAGACCAATCTACTCTCATACTTTCTATGCCAAGACAGACCCTGAGTTCAAGTCATGAAGAGCTAAAGCTTGCCTAGGAGCAGTTATGTAATTAGATAACCCTGTTTCACCAGGCCCCACTGGCACAGCAGTCATGAGACAACACCCAGCACGAAAGAGAAAGCAGAAGCTGTTGTTTGGGCAAAAGGGGAGGACAGAGAAAACGTGCACCATTTGTTTGTGACATGGGAAGAAACCTGGTAGGCATGTGGAGCCCTGATCCCTTACTGTGTCCATACCTGGATGGGATGCCTCAGTGCCTCCAGCACTGAGATGCGGGAGGTCTCCCGCACCAGGGAGGGCTTTCCCAGGCGAGCCTCAATATACCGACCAGCAACAGCAGTAGCATTCTTGGCAGAATAGACTCCAACAGCCAGTAGTGTCAGTCCAGTCACCTGGGACAGAAAAACAGCAGTCTATGATGCACCTCTGCCCCACAGTTCATCTTGTGCCCTAAGAACAGCTAAGGTCTCATGGTAGCCTCTTACTGGACCCTGGTTGGATTCCTAACCCCATACTACAGTCAGCCAATGCTCACTGGCACTCTCCATCAGAGCATTTCTCTTTGTGTCTTATAACATGGGTGCTCAAAAGCAGAGGTTGTAAGAATGTGGAATATGGCTATACAGGGCTGGATAGTCACTAAGAGTCTTTCTTGCCTTCCACTACTTTCTTACCATTGAAAAAGTTAAGCTTCATTCTTGGAACACAAGGCTAACCACAAACCAGGATGGTAATGTATTAGCACACTAAGCAGCTCCACAAACAGGGGGCACTGTCCAGCCTGGCTTGTAGTTTACTGGTGAGTTCCTGCCTAGCATTCCTAAGACCTTAGGTTCCATCCTCAGCACCCTGAATAATAAAAATAATTATTCCCCTTTAGCCGATCAACCTATGCACCTAGCATGAAGTCCTCAGTGACCCTGAAGCTTTAGATGTCTCAGCCCATCTCCTACATCACAGACCACTTCCTGCCTCATAGAATTATGGAGTTGGCTGGGAATACACTACCAAAAATGACAGGTAGCTGGCCATAGTGACAAACATCTTTAATTCCAGCATTCAAGAGGTAGAGGCAAGTGGATCTGTGAGTTTGAAGACTGCCTGGTCTACAAAACATGTTCCAAGACAGCCAATCATACATAATAGAGAGACCCTGTCTCTAAAAAAAAAAAAAAAAAAAAAAGGTCAGATAAAAAACTTACTACTATCTTCTCCCAAGGAGACACTAGATATAGAAAGTGAGCTCTGGCCCCTTCCTACATCTGCACCTGATTAGAAGTCTGAAGCCTCAAGGTAGGCTGGCACTGCCATAACTAGATGTGATTTGTCCCTCAAAGATTTACATGTTGAGTACTTGGTCTCAAGCAATGCTGCAGAGTTTGCAAAACCTTCAAGAGTGGGACCTAGTAGAAGTCATTAGGTGGCCCTATTCAGACTTTCCAACACCAGATAAACCTTGTTTGTAATTTAGGCAGCCTTGGGTACCTTGCTAGAGCAACATAAAATAGATTAAGACTGAATTGTCTAAAACGCCTTAAGCCCAAATACTCTATCATGCCTCATTATAGTTCTTAAAGACAGTTGTAGCAGCCCATGTGCCTGATTTGTGCTGGGTACACATGCAAAATACCAGGTGTCCTCATAGCCAACAGGTAACAGGGCTGAATCTTACAGGGAAGTCCCCAGAGACTGTGCCCCAGAGCTGCCCACTGGGCTCACCCATAGGAACATATGGTAGTACATACCGTGGCTGTCACTTTGTCCCAGTCTGTCACAAAGGCACGGAATCCTTCACCAAACAAGGTACCAGCTGTCCTGCGTGGGGGAAAGAGACACATGGCTGGAGAAGGTCAAAGAAAAGAAACTAATGAAGCTTTTCAAGGCTCTCAGATCAGTCTTAAGGAATGTCTACCAATGTGGGAGTGTTAAAGAGCTGACCCAGAGCTTCAGGATGAAGAGGCCAGAGGACCTTCGATGACCAGTAACTTACTAGCTTGAACTGGGAACCACAGACAGATGGGCAGCAGTCACTGGCCTCTAGATGCACCCTTACTTGATAGACTCCAAGATGGTCTGGCGGTGTTCAGCAGCCTTGAGGCGAATCTGTTCCCGGATTATGTCTGCATTCTCTCGATCAGCCTTGGCCCGTGCTCGGGCCTCAGCTTCTACCCGCAACATCTCATTCTTATGCCGCAACTCCATCTCTCGCTCCACAGTGGCTGCCCCAGGAAAAGGCAAAGACAGTGGTCTTCAGCCCATATTGTGCCTGTCTCTGCCCACATTGCTGACATACACACACAGACCTAGATATTGCGTGGACCAGGAACAGCAGTGTCACAGTAAACAACCCATATTGCAGAGCAAGCCCTTCTACCAGATGGAGGACCCCTAAAATAGCCAGGACCACCCTCAGGATGACGTATTTTAAAAACAAACAAAAATGTGGATAATCACAAGAAAAACCTACTTATATTGACATCTAACTATCAAAATACCAGAAAAAGTCATGAGATGCATTAACATGCACCCGTTTATCAGCAAAAAATGAGAACCAAACACCACGGAATGTGCCACTGTCACTGCACAACGCCACCAACAAACTGCCTCAAACCCTTCCTGACAGACTCCTGGAGACGGGACACATGTGTGTAAACTAGCAAGTTGGCTCCAATGACAAATGAAGTTCTACTATAGGAGCTAAGACCAGGCAATTTTCCGATCCAAATCAACTAGTCCCAGAACTTTCTGCTCAGGGACCAGGCTACAGATGAAACTTCTGCTAAGAGTTAGCTCTTTGAAACCAAGGCATCCAGCTGTGTCTGGTGTCAAAGCACATACTATAAATACAGTCCTTAGTTGAGGGCACAGTGAGCCGCTGTGCAGGCATTTCTTTCTTTCTTTCTTTCTTTCTTTCTTTCTTTCTTTCT
>CABHPH010134788.1:0-29694 GCA_902168325.1 Peromyscus nudipes | reverse complement strand
TTTTTTTTTTTTTTTTTTTTTTTTTTTTTTTTTTGTGGGTTTTTTGATTTTCTTAACTCTTGTTTGGTACCCATTCACTGTTAATGTTTTTCCCTATGGTATTATTACTTCCCTCTGAGTCATAAGCAGTGTAGTGATACTTGAAATACCTAAGTGGAAGGCGGGGCACTGGAAAAGTATGGTAGCTGTGTGCTACATGTTCATTAGTATTACTTAGTGATAGAGAACAGTGATTGGTTTTTGGGATTGTTTCACTTATGTTTTAACTATTCTGTATATAAATTAGGCTTTAATGAGACTATTCTCTCCTCCCCAACAAAGTTCACTTTAGTTCCAGGTAAGGCTAGTTATTACCGTTAATCTGACTAATCATCAGACCATCACTAGTGGAAGAACTAAAGTTCATTAGTAAAGAACTGTATTTTAGAGGTAAGGGGTGTAATTAATTCAGTGGTAGAACATTTGCCTAGTATGTATGAGGTACATAGTTCATTCACTAGCAACAGAGGATAAATGAACCAAAACCAAACCCCTATATTTCAGACTTGATTTCAGTACTTTACCAGTGTGACTTTGAGTAAATTATGTAATCTCTGTGAATTTCTGTTTTCTCATGGAAGCATATAATGCTGGTTTGCTATTCCAAGTATTTGTTTCTTGTTTTGATTTTGTATGTGTGTGTGTTTTGTCTATATGTATATCTGGGCCAGAAGAGGGCATCAGATTCCCTGGTACTCGAGTTACAGATAGTTGTGAGTCACCATGTTGGGTGCTGGGAATCAAGTCTGGATCCTCTGTAAGAGCAGCCAGTTCTCTTAACTGTTGAGCCATCTCTCCAGCTCCTGGTTTGCTTTTCCACGTGATTTTGTTGTAAGGATCATACGAGCTAGCACACAGGTGAGGGTGACCTTGAAATGACCTTTAGCCCACATCCTCCTCCCACCTCTTGAGTGTTGAGATTACAGGCAAAGGCCACCATGACCAGTTACTGCCTTACTGGAGATTGAAGCCAGGGTTTTGTGCATGCTGGGCCATTGCTCTCCCGGCTAAGCTATAGCTCCATCCTGGTAAAAAGGTTTTTGAAACTATGAATTTTATAAATGAATGCATGTGCATCCTCATTTAGTTTGCATGCAAAAAAAGTACTTTTTTTTTTGAGACAGAGTTTCTCTGTGTAACAGCTCTGGTTATTTTGGAACTCCCTTTGTACACTAGATTGGCCTTAAACTCACAAAGATCTGCCTGCCTTTGCCTCCTTGTATCAATAAATCCTCATAAACAAAATTTCAGTAATGCTTAGAAGTTCATGGCCTCTGGAACCAAAGAACCAGATTAAATTGAACAGTGATATCAATGGGTAAAAGTTCTTAGTGTCATTTTGTTGTTTTGTTTTGTCCCGGGGTTTCTCTATAGCTCTGGCTATCCTGGAACTCACTGGTATTTATTATGTATACAGTGTTCTGCTTGCACGTATCCCTGCAGGCCAGAAGAGGGCGCCAGATCTCATTATAGATGGTTGTGAGCCACCATGTGGTTGCTGAGAATTGAACTCAGGACCTCTGGAAGAGCAGCCAGTGCCCTTAACCGCTGAGTCATCTCTCCAGCCCCTGAAACTCACTCTTTAGATCTGATTGGCCTCAAACTCCGGAGATCCACCTGCCTCTACCTCACTAATGCTGGGATTAAAGGCGTGGGCCACCACCACCCAGCCAAAATAGTATTTTTTATTTCTTGCTTTTTTCTTTTTGTTGTTCCACAATTTGCTCTTTGTCTCATATATTCCAAACTGGTCTCAACCATATAATCTTCCTGCCTCTGCCTCCTGAGTGCTGGCATTACAATCATGTATCACTGTTCTATTAAATTAAAAAACAAAAACGAGACATTTATTAATCTTTAAGATAGAGTTTTACTATAGCCTGATGTGGGTTCTGGGAACTAAACTCAGGTCTTCTAGAGGGACCGCAAGTACTGGTAAATACTGAGCCATCTCTCCAGCTCACCCCCTTCATTTAAAGAAAACGAGTTGGGGGGTTTGTTTATTTTTATTTTTTTTTAGATTTACTTATTTTATTTTATATGTATGAGTGTTTTGTCTTTGTATGTATGTGCACCATGTCTGTATCTGGTGGCCACAGAGTTCAGAAGAGGGCATCTGTTGGATCCCATGGAACTGGAGTTACAGATGGTTGTGAGTGGCCTTGAGGGTGACCGGAATCAAACTTGGGCCCTCTGCAAAAGCAACAAGTACTCTTATTTGCCGAGTCATCTCTCCAGCCCCTCCAGCCTTTTTTTTCAGACAGGGTCTATGTTGCTCTCAGTGGCCTGGAACTTCCTATATAAACCTGGCAGGCCTTGAAATCACAATGACTTGCCTGCCTCTGCCTCCCTAATGCTGGGATTAAGGTGTGTGCCACCATGCCTTATAGATCTATTTTTATTTTCATTTCTGAGTGTTTGCCCGTGCGTATGTAAGTACACCATGTGAATGCAGTCCCTGTGGAGGCTTAGAAGAGAGTGTTGGGAATAATGGTACCAGTTACAGGTTTTGAGCCACCACATGGGTGCTATGAACTGAACCCTGGTATTGGTCCAATTGCAAGTACAGCAAGTGCTTTTAATCACTGAACCATCTCTCTAGCCCCCCAGAAAGCTTATTTATTTTTATTTTATATACATTGGTGTTTTGTTTGTTAGTAGGTATGCCAGAATCAGATCCCCTGGAACTAGAGTTACAGACAGCTGTGAGCTGTCATGTGGGTGCTAGGAATTGAACCTGGGTCCTCTCAAAGAGCCGCCAGTATTCTTAACTGCTAAACCATCTCTCCAGCCCCTTGTTTTGTTTTTTGACACAGGGTCTTAGTATATGGCCCTGGAAGTCTTGGAAACCTCCTGTGTGTAGACCCATCTGGCCTTAAACTCATAGAGAATCCTAGAAAGCCATTTGTCACCACACCTGGTGATGATGTCACTTTGTAGGAGGTAGATCTCACTAATAACATTTAGGTTCTTAACAATTTTTTTTCTGAAAGCTTAGCCTATATTAGATACTAGAATACATTTTTTTTTACTATTACATATGAGTATGGATATATTCATCTATATGAACTTTTCTTCCTTTGGGTAGGTGGACAGGATAGCAGGTTGATGGTGTACACCTCTAATCTCAGTACGATGACCATTCTAGGCTATAGGAGGAGTTCCAGACCCTAAAATACTTTGAGTTGTGATTGCTCAGCACGTAAAGGGGCTTGCTGCCAAGAGTGATGGCTTGAATTTGGTACCCAGAACCCACATGGTGGAAGGACAGAACCAACTCCTAGACGTTGTACTCTGACCTCCACGTGTGTCCACACGACTGTTTGTCTCATACACACAGATAAATTAAAGTTAGAAAATACATCCCCGGTGCTGGGCAGTGGTGGCCCACACCTTTAATCCCAGCACTTTAACCCCAGGAAGTCAGAGGCAGGTGGATCTCTGAGTTTGAGGCCAGCCTGGTCAACAGATTGAGTTCCAGGACCACCAAGGGTATACAGAGAAACCTTTTCTCGAAAAACTACCAAAAAAAGAAAAGAAAAGAAAATACTGCCCTCCAAAAAGAGTTCTCAGAAGTGGAGGCTGGAGGGTCAGAAGTTCATTCTTTGCTACATAGTAAGAAGCAAAGCCTGCCTGGGCTAGAAACTTTGTCTCAAAAGAAAAGAAAGAATTTGTAGTCTATTTTCAGTTTGTAACGTTTCTGCTAGGAAAACGTGTATTTACCTGAAAGGTTGGTTTGGTTGATGTTTTTGCTTTAATCATTTTGTGATTTGATACAGGAGAAGAGGGTCGTAATGAGTTCTGGAGGGCATCAGCATTTGGTCAGCTGTTTGGAGACATTGCAGAAGGCTCTCAAAGGTTTGTACATATCTTTGAAATATGTTGATTTTACTAAAACTCACATAAAGGAGGATTTGAGGGGATGACTAACTTCCAAACTTAAATAAAAATATAAATTAATTTTCTATATTGAATGTTGCTTTTATTTTCATTTATGGAGTTGAAATGAGCTTGTTTCTGATTTTTTTTTTTTTTTTTGGTTTTTCGATATAGGGTTTTTCTGTGTAAGCTTTGCGCCTGTCCAGGATCTCACTCTGTAGACCAGGCTGGCCTGGAACTCACGGAGATCCACCTGGCTCTGCCTCCAAGTGCTGGGATTAAAGGCGTGCGCCACCACCGCCCGGCCTTAACTTCATTTTTAACATTAAATAATAATGATTGGCTGGTATATACAAAGCCATCTGTACTGGGGCCGGGGATGAATAATAATATATCCATGCTACCTTTTTGTTTTACTTTTTAATTTGTTTAGATTTATTTATTGTATGTGTGAATGTTTTATCCTTTTGTGTGTATGTACCATGTGACTACAGTGCCAATGAGTCAGGAGAGGGCATCAGATCCCCAGGAACTGGTATTCGGGATGGTTGAGAACCATCATGTGGGTGCTGGGAAGTGAACCTGGGTCTTCTGCAAGAGCAACAAGTGCTCTTAACTGATGAGTCATCTCTCCAGCCACTCCCCACTCCCTTTTTAGACATGGTTGCATGTAATCCAGGCAGGTTGAAAAGTCTTTATGTAGCCAAAGATGACCTTGAACTCCTGATCACCTTTGCTTCTACCTCCTAAGTGTTGACACTATAGGCTTGTACCATAATGCCTGACCTCCATTGCACCTTTGATTATTCATTCATCTGTTTATAGACACTTGGATTGATTTCATCTTTATTTATTTTGTTTTGTGCTGTAAGTTAAAACTGGGACCTCACATATGCTAGGCATGCATTCGTACTGAGCTCCAGCCTCTAGCTCTCCATCATTGATTTTTACGAATAATGCTGTGAGAATTATTTCTTTGTTGTTTGGGGGAGCTACCATTTGAACTAAGGTTAGTTCAGAGTATATGTATGCAAGTAAGCTGTCTGCAAGTACAGTGTGTCCTGAGCCAACCATTTGGGGTTTTGGTGATAAAAGTAGAATCTAAGACATCATGAATGCTGTGTGTTCTACCACTAAGAAACATCCTTGACTCTCTATGTTGGTTTTCATATTTATCTTCCTTATTCTAGCATTAATAGGTAGCCTAGCTTCATGAGTATTGCTAGGAGTAGAGGTACACCATGATGCCTGGCTTTGTATTACTTTCATATGGTTTCTGTAAGTTAAAGATACCTTGACCCAAATAAGGAGTAATAAAGGAGGATGATGCTGGGCAGTGATTGCACAAGCCTTTAATCCCAGAGGCAGAGGCAGGTGGATCTCTGAGTTCAAGGGCTATACAGATAAACTCTGTCTTGAACACCCCCCCCCAAAAAAAAAGGACAAAGATGAGTAGCATTTCTGGGTTGGGTTTGTGGTAGTTGTTGTTGTTAAGGCAGAGTCTGATTGACCAGTCTGTCTCAGAACTTATATAATGCAGCGCAGGGAGGGGATAACAGATGTGTATCTTCATGCCTGGTGTTCATGTTTTTCTATTTTGTGTGTTTGATACTATATAGCTAAAGCTGGCCTTGATCGTGATCCTCCTCTCTCTGTCCCCCAAGTGTTAGTTATATTTGGTCTCATGATTTTTCTTTCATTCTTTTTTTGGTTTTGTTTTTTTAAGACAGGGTTTCTCTGTGTCTCTTTGGCTGTAAACCAGGCTGGCCTCCTGAGTGCTGGGATTAAAGCCATGAGCCACTACCACCCGGATTAAGTAGATCTTAATATTGGTTACTTTCCATATTTGTGTTTAAAAATACTTAAAAGCAATTTAAGGAAGGAAGGTTTGAATTTCTTTTTTTTTTCCTTAGAGTTTAAGGGAAATGTTGTAATCCATCATGGTGGGGAAGGCATGGCAGCCCACGTTAGACAACTGGTCACAATGCCTCTACAATCATACAGTGAGTGCTGGTGTTCAGCTCACTTTTCCCTTTGTCCTGTTCAGTCTAGGACTCCTAACAATAGGATTGTGCCACCTGTATTCAGAGTGGGTCTTAGCTCCTCAGTTAAACCTCTTTAGAAACACCTCTGAGCTGCAGAGATGGCTCAATGGTTAAGAGCACTGATTGTTCTTCTAGAAAATCTGAGTTGGATTCCCAGTACCCACATAGTAGCTCAAAACCATTTTTAACTCCAGTTCCAGGGGATCTGATGCCCTCTTCTGGACTCTGTGGCTACCCATATATATAAAATAAAAAAAAAGAAACATCCTCAAAAACACACAGAGCCAGATGGTGGTGGCATACCCCTTTAATGCCATCACTGAGGAGGCAGAGGCAAATGGATCTTTGAGTTCAAGGCCAGTCTGGTCTACAGAGTGAGTTCCAGGACAGCCAGGGCTACACAGAGAAACCCTGTCTCCAAAACCAAACAAAACCCAATGGATAGCAGTATGTCTCTTTGGTACTTCCAAATCCAGTCTAGTTGACAATGAAGATTAAGCATCATAATCACTGTGCTCTTATCACTTGTTTACCTGGTCACCATATTACCATGTCACCTGACTGGGTCACAGCTAAATGGTGCAAATCATACACATCTGCACGTCTGAACTATTGAACAATGTCTAAGGGTTGGAAGGAAGGACATACTTGTTGATTTGGAGTACTCTTTAGGAACTCCTGTTCTCCTCTCCTGTCTTTTCACAGTGACGTCTCTGCCAGCGATGACTGACCGTTTGGAGTCCATAGCCAGACAGAATGGGTATGTAACCTAAGCTGTGGGCAGAGACGTTCAACGCAGTGCTCATTTTGGGTAGCATTATTATGTGTCTTCTATTAATTTTTGTTTTGATTTGTTCCTGCTAGACTGGGCTCTCATCTCAGTGCCAGTGGCACTGAATGTTACATCACGTCAGATATGTTCTATGTGGAAGTGCAGTTAGATCCTACAGGACAGCTTTGTGATGTAAAAGTGGCTCACCATGGGGAGAATCCTGTGGTATGTGTCGATATTTCACTGGAACCTATGGGGTTTACATAGGAACATAATTAAAAATGAATTGTTGGGGGTCTGTATAGCTTGGCTTTTAGGTTTTTGTTTTGTTTTGTTTTGTTTTTGTGAGCTATTGTAGAGATGATGTGATGGGCTACATTGGTAGTTTTAGGATAAAGTTTAGAGTATTGGGTCCTCTGCCATCACCCAAGGGTTGATGAGTGGAAATAGGGACCCTTTTCATTTCAAATACCAAACTAGAGCTTGGGGTGAATAGGCAATAATTGCTCAAGACACAAACAGCCTTTCAATTCCTTTTAAAAGCGATTATAATCAAGACAGATAATATGAAAAATCCTGCAATAAAAGTAGATGTAAAATGTGTATAATTAAGCAGTTTTATTTACATTCCAGGGATGATGTGAAGAGAGATCTTAATGTTTTAAACAAACTACTTTAAAAATAACTCCTTTATAAATGATTCCATATATTTGACTTTTCATATCCCACCCCAAATTCATGGTGCACATGTAGAAAGAAAAGGCTTTTTGATGGCAGTGAGTAAAGTGCTTCCTGCAGAAGCATGAGGACCTGAGTTCAGACCTCAGCACCCGAGTGAAGGGTGTAGTTATCATCCCAGGGCTGGGGCTTCTGGGATTGAGACAGGCAGGTCCTGGAGGCTTGCTGGCCAGCTAGCGTCATGGAAACATCAAGTTCCAGGGGAAGCTCCAGATCAGCAAGAGACCTTCTCTCAAAACATATGAAGGAGAGTGATAAAGGATGACAACGGATCTCTCTCTCTCTCTCTGTCTCTCTCTCTCTCTCTCTCTCTCTCACACACACACACACACACACATACACATACACACAGCTTTTGATATCTTGTTGTAAGGGCTTTCTGTAGTTTTAATGTTTTTGTTTTAAAGTATATGTTATTAATAGAGAACTTTTTTTTCAATCCTGTTAATTTAGTTTAATGCTATAACATAATTTCTTTGATTTCAGAGCTGTCCAGAGCTTGTACAGCAGTTAAGGTAAGCAGATAATATTGGTCTATTTTTTTTTTTTGCACTGATAGATAATCTTGTTCTTTCTTTGGAGGGAGATGGAGCGACAGGGTCTTGCTTTAGAGTCCAGTCCTCAACTTCCTGAATAGCTCAGCATAAGTGTCTATACTCTTGCTGTTCTTTTAGCCCTTCTACCTTTTGACTTAAATTTTAAAAAATATTTATTTATTGATATATATGAGTGATGTCTGCATGTCTGCCTGCATGCCAGGAGAGGTTATCAGAGCCTATTATAGATGCTAGGTGAGTGCTGGGAATTGAACTCAGGTCCTCTGAAAGAGCTGCCAGTGCTCTTAACTGCTGATGCATCTCTCCAGCCCTCTTGTTTTCAGGTTTTTGTTTTGTTTTTTCACATTGCCAAATTCATTTTACGAGGCCACAGTTATCCCCACATCCAAACCACATAAAGATTGAACAAAGAAAGAGAATTACAGATCAGTTTCCCTTATGGACATAGATGCAAAAATTCTCAATAAAATACTTGCAAACCGAATCCAAAAACACATCAAAAAGATCATCCATCACGATCAAGTGGGCTGCATCCTGGTGTTGCAGGAGTAGTTCAACATAATCAATAAATATAACCCATCATAGAAACACATTTTGTGACAAGATCGTCTGTTTGTTTCGGCACAACTTCCTCAGCTTGCATATCGTTTCACAAGTCCATTATCCTAATGGTGGGACATGGGGCTGGGAGGAGAGCCGCGTGCAGTTAGACGTGGTGCCGGAGCAGGAAGTGAACTGGAACACTGAGTGTTTTCAGTCTTTTCATTTTATGGATGTTTTATCTGCACCACATGGATGCAGTGCTTGTGGAGGCCAAAAGAGGGCATCGGATGCCTTAAAACTGGAGTGACAGACATTAGAAACCTCGTGGGTGCTAAGAATTGAAAGCAGGAGCTCTGGAATAGCAGCCAGCGCTCTTAACTGTTGAGCCTTCTTTCCAGCCCCCAATCCCCCGCCCGCATTCTTGATTGACTATAAAACTCTTTGGGACTCTAGAGGTGGTGGTGCTTGTCTTTAATCCTAGTAGTCAGGAGGCAGAGGCAGGAGGATCTCTGATTTTAAGGCCAGCTTGATCTACAGAGCGAGTTCTAGGACAGCCAGAGCTACAGAAACACTGTTTTGAAAACCAAAAACACAAACAAACAAGCAAAAAGCTCTCGTTGGGATAATGATGTGAGCAGTTTATTAAAATGACTTTTAGATAGCCATGTTTTGGGGCCTTTTTTTTTCTTTTTTTCTTTTTTTTTTTTTAGAATAAAATAGTAATTTCGTGTTGTATTCTCTCTTTTCCCACCTTCCTGAATTACCTATAGGGAAAAGAATTTTGATGAGTTTTCTAAGCACCTTAAGGGTCTTGTTAACCTGTATAACCTTCCAGGAGACAAGTAAGTAATTTCATTTCATTTATTCATTTATATAAGTTTTCCATTTTGGGAAAATGAGTATAAATCTGTGATCCAGTTTGGGTTACATATTTTCTTACTCTTCTGCTGTTTATTTATCCCGGTTTCTATTCATATTGTAATCTATAGTTCAGCTTCTGACATTATGTTTTTGTTTTTAATTTTTAAAAATTATATATATATATATGCATGCTTCTGTTTTTTGCCTTCATGTATTGATTTCCAGGATATGGAACTGGCCTCCCCTCTTTTTTTATTTATTTATTTTTTAAAGATTTATGTATTTATTATGTATACAGTGTTCTGCTTGCATGTATGCCTGCAGGCCAGAAGAGGGCACAGATCTCATTACAGATGGTTGTGAGCCACCATGTGGTTGCTGGGAATTGAACTCAGGACCTTTGGAAGAGCAGGTAGTGCTCTTTAATCTCTGAGCCATCTCCCAGCTCCTCCTCTCTTTATTTTAGCCTACTGGGATTCTATTAAACTGCATATTTTAAAGGGAAATAAACATAAGCTCTGATAGTTCTAAAAATAAACTTTGTTTTGGTTGTATTGGAAAAAAAAATAGTAGCCCAGGCTTGACCTCAGTATGTTGTTGAGGATGCCCTTGAAACCTTAGGTTCCTCTTTCTCCATTGCAAGTGCCAAGATTATAGTAGGCATGTGCTCCAGTGTCCAGCTTTGTTAGTTTATTTATATTTAATGTATTTATTGGTTTTGCTTTTTGAAACAGGGTCTTACTGTATAGCTCTAGATGTCTTGGAACTCACCGTGTAGACCAGGCTGGCCTCAAACTCACAGAGATCTGCCTGCCTCTGCCTCCTGAGTGCTGGGATTAAAGGTGTACAAACCATACCTGACTTTGTGTCTTTTAACCATTTTTAAGAGTAAAACATGCTAGTTGGCTCCAACCCTTGAGAGTTTCTGTGTTGGTATTTTTTTTTTTTTTTTGGTTTTTCGAGACAGGGTTTCTCTGTGTAGCTTTGCATCTTTCCTGGAGCTCACTTGGTAGCCCAGGCTGGCCTCGAACTCACAGAGATCCGCCTGCCTCTGCCTCCCGAGTGCTGGGATTAAAGGCGTGCGCCACCAACGCCCGGCTCTGTGTTGGTATTTTTTGGTTTTGTTGTTTTGAGACAGGGTCTCACTGTATAATTTTGGCTGGACTAGAACTTGCTTTGTAGACCAGGCTAGCCTGACCTTAGAGAGATCCGCCTGGCCTGTGTCAGTACTTGTATGTGTTTATTTTTCAAGTGTTTAACTATTTTCTCCTCATTTACTCTCCAGCAAACTGAAGACTAAAATGTATTTGGCTCTCCAATCCTTAGAACAAGACCTTTCTAAAATGGCAATTATGTACTGGTAAGATTGGCTGATGAGGCCGTTCTACATGACTTAGTTTCTCATTGAGAGGATTTTTAAGGTCTTAATTTTTACATGGGTATACTCTAGGTATATCTGATTACATATCTTTGCATATAACTATGTAGCATATGTCTGTATTGTACATACTTGTCTTTTGCTGTTGCTTCCCCAATGATTATTGCATTCCATTTTCTGAGTAACTATCACTTAAATTGTTGGTTGTTATTCCATAGACTTTATCTGAAATATTTTCAAACTTGGTTACATTATCTGTTGTAGGTTTTTTTGTTTTTTGTTTTTTTTTTAAAGATTTACTTATTATTTACTTATTAAAGAATACTTTAAATATTTACAGTATTCTGCCTGCATGTGTCCCTGCAGGCCAGAAGATGGCAACAGATCTCATTATAGGTGGTTGTGAGCCACCATGGGGTTGCTGGGAATTGAACTGAGGACCTCTGGAAGAGTAGTAGTAGTCAGTGCTCTTAACCACTGAGCCATCTCTCCAGCCCCCAGTTGTAGTTTTTTAGTCATTTGAGAGGGAGTGTCACTAGGATGTCCAGGTTGGCTGACATGGGATGCACCAGTGTTAGCCTCTCAAGTTATAGAATTATGGGACTACGCAAACCTGATTTAGTTTTACTTTTTACTGAGTTACTTATTGATGTCTACTGAAAAATAGCCCCTTTCATTGAAGGTGAAATGCACTTCTTGTATGTGCTGTTATAAGATAGAGTCATTTTGATAACTACTATAATTATGAGGTACCAAATTCAGTCATCATAGATCATTTGTCTTATAGGAAGGCAACTAATGCTACTCCGTTGGATAAGATCCTTCATGGCAGTGTTGGCTATCTCACTCCACGGAGTGGGGGTACGTTATCCTATCTTGATTATTTTGAAAATGTCTAGTATTAGTTTAAGGGTCATTATTTTGTGTTAATATGTGTGTGAGTGTGGTGTACATGTTTGTGTGAGGAGGCCAGAGGAGGTCCTACTCTACCACTTGGTCTTATTCTCTTGAGACAGGGTTTCTCAGGGATCCTGGACCCAGGCTACAGTCAGTAAGCACCAGTGCTGGGATTATACATGTGCTTGTTGCCATGCTTGGCTTTTCACGAGTGCTGAGATCCTTACTCAGGTGCCATGCTAGCATGTTACGCACTCTTACCCACTGAGCCCTCTCTCTCCAGCACCCTTATTACGATTTTGTTCTTTGGCAGTGCTGGGAATCAAAACCAAGCTCTGTGCATGGTAGGCCAGGTGTTCCACCACTGAACTGCCTGCTCAGCCCTAAGGGACACTTTCCGTTTAACTTGAGCTTGTGAAGACATAAGTCAAAGGAGACAAATACCAGTAATTTGTGGTGACTTCTAAGATGTTAATACTTGCCCTCTCTGTTTTTTATTGTGTGAAATATCTTCTTCCCAGAATTATTTTTGCAACTCCTTTTTATTTTATTACATACACCCCACCCACCCACCCCCGTGTGTGTGTATGTGTGTGTGTGTGTGTGTTCTATTAAGTATGTGGAGGTCAGAGGACAATTAATGGGAGTCAGTTCTGTTCTTTTGCCATGTAGGTCCCTGGGAACTCAGTTGTCAGATTTTGTGGCTAATGTCCTTACCTGCTAAGCTATCTTATTGGCCCTATGAAATAGTTTTTTGCATATAGGCTTATAGAAATGTGGTTTTTGTCTGTTTTTGAGACAGGGTTTCATTGTGTAGCCTTAGCTATGCTGGAAATTGCTCTGTAGACCAGGCTGGCCTTGAATTTATAGAGCTCTACCTGCCTCTGCCTCCTGAGTGCTGGGATTAAAAGTGTGGACCACTATGCCTGGCAATTTTTTTTCCCTTTTTTTAATAATAAAGACAAAGTCTCTTATAGTTGAGACTAGTCTTGATCTCATTATGTGCATATGGTCTTGGACTTCTGATTCTCTTGCCTCAGAGTATTTACCATTCTGTCTTTTGTTTGGGTGGGGGTAGGGGGTTTCAAGACAGGTTTCTCTGCATATTCCAGGCTGTTCTGGAACTCGCTAGACCAGGCTAGCCACCTATCTCTGCCTCCCGAGTGCTGGGACTAAAGGCATGCACCACCACTGCCCGGCTCTACCTTTTTTTTTTTTTTTTTTTCTTTTATGCACAAGGGTAATTTGCTTATACAGATGTCTGTGCATGCCGTACAGAAGAGGACTTGGGTCCCCTGCAACTCAAATTACAGATGATTGTGATCTACCATATGGATGCTAGAAGTTGAACCTGTGTCCTCTGGGAGAACAGCCAGTGCTCCTAACTGTTGAGGCATCTCCCTAGATTCTGAGTTCTATGCAGTGCTGGGGCTCAAACCCTTAGGTATGCTAGGCAAATACTCTACAACTGAACTACATTTCTACCCAGCTTCCTTTTTTCTCTTTTTCTTTCCTTTTTAGGTTGAATTAGGGTCTCACTGTCTTCCAAGTGGTTCTTGAACTCACGATAAAGCATAGGCCAGCCTTGGATTTATCGCATTCCTCCTGTAATCCCAGGCTAGTGTGAGCTACCACACTCAGCATTTATGTGTGTATATAGCAGTTTTGGGAGAAGTATTAAGGGTTTAATTGAACCCAGGGCCTTCCTATTGTAGGTAAGCACTCTAGCTAGCATTGAGCTATCCCCAGCCTTTTCTTGTTAGTTTGAGATAAGGGTTTACATAGCCAAGACTCATTAGCTTCTTGTTCTCCATCCCAAGTGCCTAGATTATAGGTGAGCACCACCATATGAATGCTTTTTTAAAGGTATCATTTATTAATAAAGATGCCATAATTAATAAGTTCCATTTGTGATAGGTCATTTAATGAACATGAAATACTATGCCTCTCCTTCTGATCTGCTGGATGATAAGACTGCATCTCCTATCATTTTGCATGAAAAGAATGGTAAGTGTTTGTTTTTCTTATACTTTGAGACAGATCTCTTTATGCAACCTAGGCTATTCTGGAACTTACTATGTAACACAGGCTAGCTCTCAAACTTACAGTAATCATACATATCACTTTAGCCTTCCAAGAACTGTATACATCATATATACACCTCACATAAATATATGTGTATGTATTTACATACCTAAACATGTATACGTATATAAAATAGTAGCTTAATGCGTAAATAAGTTAATGATAAAATATAAATTGCTGATGTAAAGTAACCAGCTTTCCTTACTACTTTAAAGGAGAAGAAGGCTGGGTTTGGGACATGCCAAAAGGCCAGCACTGATGAGGATCAGTCAGGTGAACCTGAGTTGAAGGCCAACCTAATCTATGGAGTCATCAAATAAATAATGAAAAAAAAAAAAAGTGACTAAAACTGCAGTACTGAATGGCACTTTGTATTTTAACTTTTTCTTTTTGGTATTTTGAGGCAGAATGTCATCTAGTCACAGCTGGGGCGGGGGTGGTCAACTGGCGTCAGACTTGTTAAGTAACTGATGATGAACTTGGGACTTCGGTCCTCTTGGCCCTTGGATGTACTCCACCACACCTGGCTTGTGTTTGGACTAATTTTGTAGCAGAAGAGTAGAAGAAATAGTCCAGTACTTTATTTGACCTCAGTATAACTTCAGTCATTGATTATTTCCTGTAATTATAAGCCCATTTAAATATATGTTGTGAAGTTGTAAGTGAAAGTATTCACAATGAGCTTTGTAAGATTTTTTTTCCCCCCTTGGGCTATGGTGTTGTACTCATTAGCAGAAAGAAATACTGAGTGGCTGTGGAAAGGTAGCTTGTAGGATTTTTAAGTTTTGTGTCAATTAGAGTATCCGATTAATTATGACTGATAGTGCAGGGTTATTGTTTGATTGTTTGCATTTTAGTTATTGTTTTGTTTGTTTTGAAAAATAAGGTCTTACTCCTCAATCTGACCTCACACTCACTCTGCACACTAATAATGTCTACCTTTTTTGTCTTGTTTTTGCGCTTTGTTCTGTTTTTGAGAGTAGGTCTAACCTTGTAGCTCAGCATTTTCCTTCCTTGTTCTCCAGAGTGCTGGCTTACAGAGTCAGGACCATCACTTCTATCTGTTGTTTTTATGTCTTTTAGTGTTGTGATCCTTGTCATCTGTGTTAGGAGGAGGAAAACCTTTTTGTCTTTTTCTATTCCCAGTTCCTCGGTCTTTGGGCATGAATGCATCAGTGACAATTGAAGGAACATCTGCTATGTACAAACTCCCAATTGCCCCATTAATTATGGGGTCCCATCCAGTTGACAACAAATGGTAAGTTAAATAGGATTTAAAGTAGTAAAGTCCATTTTCAGCATCAAGCTCTTCCTTGAGTTTCTAGATGTTGCCCTTTCCATCCACTAATTCCTCTATTGTTATTTATTTGAATGTTACTATTTGATATCTACTCACAAAACATATACCTTTACAAATTTGTTTGTAATTAATTAAAAAAAAAATTTATATGTGTGTTTTGCCTGCATGTGTGTCTGCAAGCCATCTATGTGCCTGGTGCCCTTGATGCTAGAAGAGGACATCAGATCCCCTGGGGCTGGAGTTATAGATGGTCTAAGCTGCCATGTGGGTGCTGGAAATTGAACCAGATAGTGTTCTTAACCATTGAGCTATGTCAACATTTCCTATATACTGTATTCTTTGTCCTGAATAAATTAATCAGATTTTGTTTCTGGTTTTGGTACTGGGGTTGAACCCAGAGCTGCAAATGAGAAGCACATACCGTCACACTGAGCTAGACCCTGAGCCCCATCATAAATGTTTTATTAAATACTTTCTACTTAGCAAGATAATTTAATTTTAAATTATGAGGAGGAAAGTAGAAAAGTGAGCTTTTGATAGATGTTATGGGTCTGTGTAATATATACATGTCTAAGAAAAAGTGTTCAGATTTTTCAAAATGGAAAATTTCCCCCTCTTCTTTTTTTTGAAGGACCCCTTCTTTCTCCTCAGTCACTAGTGCCAACAGTGTTGATCTTCCTGCCTGTTTCTTCTTGAAATTTCCTCAGCCAATCCCAGTATCTAAAGCATTTGTTCAGAAACTGCAGAACTGCACAGGTAAGCTCTTTTTTTAAAAATGTTTGCCAAACTGTAATAAAGGTAGGTACTTATTAAGATAAAACCTACTTTTTGTGAATGTGAATGGGGAACTTGAGATTTTCTTAAACAACTTGCAGTTCTTTAGGCCTCAAAGAAGTACTGATGAGTACAGATGTTAGGTGTTTCAAACTAGTAAATGCTTTGTAAGTACTTTTTGAATATATAGGTGAATAAATAGGAAAATCATAAAAGGAAAATGGAGCTGTCACTAATTTGATCTTAATGTGATCATTATAATCAGTCCTTGTATTTCCAGGAATCCCATTGTTTGAGACTCCGCCAACTTACATGCCACTCTATGAGCTCATCACTCAATTTGAGCTGTCAAAGGATCCAGATCCCCTGCCCTTGAATCACAACATGCGGTTTTATGCTGTAAGTAGGCCCTGTGGATCTGGAACATTGTTGGTTCTTTGTAGTATTAGTGAGGTCTGATACCTGTCTGATAGGGGCAAAGAAAGTCATCTGAAACACACTAAAGCAAAAGAGAATGAGCTTTTGAGTTAAAGAAACAACCATATTTCTCTCTCTCTCTGTGTGAACATATTTATATTTATATTTATATTTATATTTATATTTATATTTATATTTATGTGTGTTGGCATTTTGCCTTCATGTATGTACGTGCACCACATGTGTGCCTGGGGCCTGAAGATCACCTGAACTGAAGTTACAGGCAATGTGAGCTGCCATGTAGATGCTGTGAACCAAACCTGGGTCCTCTGGAAGAGCAGCCAATGGCTATTACCGAGGAGCACTCTTTGCTGTCCCCCTTTTTTTTCTAGATAGGTTCTCATGTAACCCAGACTGGCATTGAATTTAGCAGAGGATGATCTTAAGCCAGTCCTCTAGACTGCCGTGACTAAAGGCACACTGAGAACTATCTACAAGGAAAGCTAGGGCATTTGGGAGGCAGAGGCTTAAGGATTGCCTTGACTCAGAGGAGTACTTGAGTTATGTAGTAAGACCTTTTCTCAAATTTTCTCAAAAAAAAAGTTTTTATCAGAATTGAAAATCTTACAATGCTATCTTGAGCTTTTAGAAGGTTAAAGATGTTAAGGTTGTTTCTTGAGGGCATGGTGGCACACACCTTTAATCACAGCATTTGGAAGGCAGAGACAGCCAGATCTCTCTGAGTTTGAGGTCAGCCTAGTTAGTTCCAGGACAGCCAGGGCCACAAAGAGAAAGCATGTCTCAAAAAAAGAAACAAAAGAATTAATTTCTTGGACCAAGTGTGAGACAGTGAGATCTTATCTCAAAAAGGAAAAAAAAATTTTTCCTCTTAATTTACTATTTTTATTTTATGTCTATGACTGTTTTACCTGCATGTATGTAAGTATGCTACATTTGTGCACCCACAAAGGCCAGAAGAGGGTGTCAGATTCCCCTGGAATTGGAGTTGGACTATTGTGAGCTACCATGTGGATGGGTGTTAGGAACTGAACCCAAATCCCAATTCTCTGAAAGAGCAGCAAGTGCTCTTAACTGCTGAGCCATCTCTTCAGCCCTAGCCCATTTAAGTGCTGTGGATTTAGAATAAGAAAGATCTTTAAGTGTGAATGGAGAACAAGATGCTCACATGTATAAATTATGAAAGGCCCCAAAACCTCATCTGGATTTGAATTTGTAGGAATGTTTAGAGTTTAATTTATATAACATAGAATTATTATCCCCAATTCTAGCTACATTATAATTATATAGGTTGTTTTATTTACAATACAGTTTTGTAATTCTTTTTTGGTTTTTTGAGACAGGGTTTCTCTGTGTAGTTTTGGTGCCTGTCCTGGATCTCGCTCTTTAGACCAGGCTGGACTGAACTCACAGAGATCTGCCTGCCTCTGCCTCCCGAGTGCTGGGATTAAAGGCGTGCGCCACCTCCACCTGGTCAGTTTTGTAATTCTTTAGGAATTGCTAATGCAAATTATAAGGTGATTTTTATGTTAGCAATCGTCCTCAATATTTAATAGTACATTAATAGACATATCTTTTAGCTTAACAAATAACTAGTTACCATTCATAATATCAGTTATTGAAAGAGGTCTGTATATATATGTGAAGTTTATTACTTCCCATGCTTTTGGTGTGTCCTTTCCCTGCCCCCTTGGTATTCCTCCTGCCCCTCCCAGGATGGTTTGTGATTAGGTACAGTGAGTAAGGAAATATCATTGATTTACCATCTTCTTTTTGCCTAGGCTCTTCCAGGTCAGCAGCACTGCTATTTTCTCAATAAGGATGCTCCTCTTCCAGATGGCCAAAGCCTGCAGGGAACACTGGTTAGCAAAATCACCTTTCAGCATCCTGGCCGAGTTCCTCTTATCTTGAATATGATCAGACACCAAGTGGCTTATAACACCCTAATTGGGAGCTGTGTCAAAAGAACTGTTTTAAAAGAAGGTACTCTCCTTCCTTTTGATGTACTTAGGGAGAGTGGTGCTGACTTCTCCAATGGTGCTTTAAAGACTACAGATGTTTGATTTCCTCACCCCGAGCAACAGAAGTAGAATGTCAGTGTGGCTGGTGTGGTGGTGCACGACTTTAATCCCAGCATTCGGGAGGCAGAGGCAGATGGATCTCTGAGTTTGAGAACTGCCTGGTCTACAGAAGGAGTTCTGGGACAGCCAGGGCTACACAGAGAAGCCCTGCCTCATCTCCCCTCCCCACCCCCCAAAAAATGAATGTCAATATAAACAATTGGGAATTTAATCACCACAGATAGTTTTGATGGGACTAATTTGTTATACTTGGCATTTATAATAAAAGGTGTGTGTGTGTGTGTGTGAGAGAGAGAGAGAGAGACAGACAGACAGACAGACAGACAGACAGACAGACAGACAGACAGACTTTGCTTTATTTTTGAGGTGGGTTCATTTTGTAGTCCAGGCTGGCCTTGAACTTACTATGTTCCCCAGGCTAGCCCTGAAATTGAAGTGATCCTCCTGCTTCAGCCTCCTATGTTAAGATTAAGGTCTGTACCATTCTTCCTGTCCCCTGTTTCTAAATAGTAACATAGCTAGGCCTTGTGTCTTACTTTGCTGTCTTGCTGTACTTTGTTAAATGCTTTCTCAGTACTAAAGGTTATGTTGTTCTGAGTGCTAGATCTAGTCCTGAAAATATCACCCCACCCTGTTCTTTGGAGTATCTAGCTATATGACTTTAAAAAGCTAAGATCTACAACCTGTCCTTTTTCTTTCTGGATTCTAAAAGGCTTTTTTTTAAAACACAGTTTACTACTTGATGCTTTGATGCAAATTTTGGCTACTCTAGTTAATTAGTTAATTTTTACCTTGTTCAACTGTCATTCTAGTGATAGTTTTCTAGTGTTAGATATGTATCAGTGGAAGTTGTAGGCAACAAGAAACAAGGCCTATAAATCTAGAGAACTACTTCAGAAATTTTGTTTTGAGATAGGGTCTCAGGTACCCCAGATATGCTTGAACTAAGTATGCAGTGGAAGCTACTCTCAAATTTCTGGTTCTTCTACTTCCAAGTCTCAAGTGCTGGGATTATGGCTATGTACTACCATTCCCATGTAAAAATGAGAATTAGGAAAAAAAAAGTCTGTGTATGTGCGAGTATTTGGGCCTAGGCACTAGAGTGTTTGGCTGAAGAACCAGATTGCCTGGCATAGTGGTGCATTCCTTTAATTCCAGCCTTTGAGAGGCAGAGGCAGGTGAATCTCTGAGCTACACTAAGAAACCCTGTTTCAAAAAAAAAAAAAAAAAAAACCAGGCTAAAGTAAGTTGTGGCTTTTAAGTACAGTTGTCTACCACTGGTGAGGCCATGGGTTCAATTTGTTAGCCCTACAAAAAAAAAGGTCTAAAAACAATAACCAAAACAAATCTATAATGAAGGCTTACATATGTATCTGGTGTAAGTGTGTGTATGTGTGTGTGTCATTAGTTTGACACAGGGTGTCACTGTTTTCCTGGCTGGCCCAGAACTTGGTATGTAGACTAGACTGGTCTCAATCAACCTCACAGAGATCTCTACCTACTCTGCCTCCAAGTGCTGAAATTAAAGCTATATGCCACCATGCCCAACTAAATACATCATTTTAGATTATGACCCTTACCTCTCTGTTTACCAGATTATATGCTGCATAGTTGACAGATAAATACCTTGATAGAAAGTAGGTTTTATTCTGGCTATGGTGATGCAGATTGTAATCTCAACACTAGCAGGCAAAGGCAGGTGGATCTCTACATAGAGTTCTAGGGCTGCATGGTGAAACCCTGTCTGAAAAGCAAAAGAACAACCAACCAAAACCAGTGGGTTTTATGGTAATGGACTAGGTGGCTTGTCAAACAGAATGAAAACACCGAGAGCTGGGGCATGATGGCGAACACCTTTAAAGTCAGTACTAGAGCGGCTAAGACAGGAGGAGGAGTATGGGCAAGAGTAGCCTGGGCTACACAACAAGACCATGTCATACATCATAAAATGAAACAGGATAGTATGTTTACTAAATTATTTTTGTTTAAAAAATTTTTTATATTTTATTTATTTTATATGCATGAATGTTTTGCTTGTCTTGTATGTATGTGTACCATGTGAGTCTGGTGGTCAACTGGCTATTTCACTGTCTATATAAAGACAAGTATTTGTTTGTCTCATGTCTTAAGTATGGTTATGCTCTTTTTCCTTGTTTTTTAGACTCTCCTGGGCTCCTCCAGTTTGAAGTGTGTCCGCTCTCAGAGTCTCGCTTCAGTGTATCTTTTCAGCACCCTGTGAATGACTCCCTTGTGTGTGGTGAGTTGTTTGGGTGGAAACATCTTTCTTGGGATGTATCTTTGTGATTTTTCCCAGACAGGGTTTCTCTGTGTCAGCCTCAACTCACAGAGATCCACCTGGGTCTGCCTCCCCAGTGCTGGGATTAAAGTATCTTTTCTTACAAGGTGAGTAGCTGAATGTATCACAAGTATCTATCCATTTTGTCTTTCAGTGGTAATGGATGTGCAGGACTCAACACATGTGAGCTGTAAACTCTACAAGGGGCTGTCAGATGCACTCATCTGTACAGATGACTTCATTGCCAAAGTTGTTCAAAGGTAGTGGTGGCCCTTTTTCCATATGAATTCCACTAAGATTTGTACAAAGTGTGTTTGCTTTTATTTATTTATGTTGTTTTTCAAGACAGGGTTTGGGTTTCCCTGTGTAGCCCTGACTGTCCTGGAACTCACTCTGTAGAGCAGGCTGGCCTGGAACTCAGAGATCCTCCTGCCTCTGCCTCCAGAGTGCTGGGATTAAAGATGTGCATCACCATGCTGCATGCTTTTATTTTTTACCTGAATTAAAAGAGAGACATTGCCATTTATTTGAATTCACTATGCTTTGGGTTAAAAAAAATGTGAATTTTGTTTGTTACTTAAATATCACTATGAAAACAATAGGGGTAAGGCTGGTAATTTTCAAGCCTTGTTATTAAGATACTTTTCAGGTGAGAGAGAGCTGGAAAACGATGCACTTTTTCTTCCTTCCTTCCTTCCTTTTTTTTTTTTTTGTTTGTTTGTTTTTGTTTTTCGAGACAGGGTTTCTCTGTGTGGTTTTGGTGCCTGTCCTGGATCTCGCTCTATAAACCAAGCTGGCCTTGAACTCACAGAGATCCGCCTGCCTCTGCCTCCCAAGTGCTGGGATTAAAGGCGTGTGCCGCCACCACCCAGCTTTTCTTTTCTTTTCTTTTCTTTTCTTTTTTAAAGAGAGGTTCTCATTATTGCTGACATAGAACTTGCTATTTAGGACAGGTGGGCCTTGAGTTCAGAGAATGGCCTCCCTTTTTTTGCCTTGTGAGTCTCGAGATGAAAGGGCAGGCATAACCATCCCAGCCTTGAACTTACCTCTTTTTCACATTTTAAGGGCTAGACCATGTTAAATGGCAATGTGTGGGAAGTTAATATTTAAACCAGTCAGCTTCCTGGAAACATCAATATGTAATTTTAAAGTATTTCTTTCTAAAGTAGTAGGCTGACAGTCTATTTAAAAATAGATGTTGTTCATTTAAGTTTTGAGACAGGGCCTCAGTCTTCCAAGCTGACCTTGATAATGTAACAAAGGATGACCTTGAACTCCCTATCAAATGCCTCCATTTCCTGAGTGCTTTCATTCGAGGGTTTTGCTACCCCACCTGCTTTATTTGGTGCCGGGGAGGAAGCCCAGGGTTGAGTTCATGGAAGGCAATCACTGTAGCAGTTGAACCACACCCCCAAGCCTCAAAAGTACATTTTAATAGATTCCCATTAAATTTTTGCTTTCAAGCAATAATATCAGAGTCTTTAAGACAGAACACTTACAGTTTACAATGCCCAAAATATGATTGTTTAGCATAGGACAAAATTTCTAATGCATATACTAAAGCAAAATGTTTTCCAAAGTATGTTTATAGTCTAAATTTACCTGGAAGGTAGAAGTGTTTTGTTAAGCTAAGCAGTACTGCATCACCAGCAATAGTACTTTTAACAAGTATTTTTGGTATTGTCAATGGCTTCTTTAGTGGTTTCATACGTATCACCTGTGCCCCCGAAAGGAAGGTATTTTATTACTGGATTCCGTTATCATTATAATCCCTTCCCTTGTTTCTCCTATTTTTCATTTTTGAGACAGGGTCTGGCTGTTGTAGCTCAAACGGGCTTTGAAGTCACAATTCTTGTCCCACCCATGCCTGAGGACTAGCTTCCTTTTATTTCAGTGTAAACTGGTTTTGGACTCTGGTTTGGTTTTAGTGTGTGTTCCGTACGTGTTGGATCACAGTTCTTTTTAGAATCAGTATACCCAAAGCTTTGTAATTTGATGAAATTACTCTTGTCTTATAGATTACTTTATCTGAAAATTGCTAACTACAAACTTGTGAGGCTTATCTAAATCTCAGGCAAAAGTAGAGCCCTTGGTTCAAATAAATGTTAGGTTTTATTCCTCAGCTAATGAGTGCAGTGCTAACTTCCCCCTCTTATCTTACAGATGTATGTCCATCCCTGTGACGATGAGGGCTATTCGGAGGAAGGCTGAAACCATACAGGCTGACACCCCAGCACTGTCCCTCATTGCAGAGACAGTTGAAGACATGGTGAAAAAGAACCTGCCCCCGGCTAGCAGCCCAGGGTATGGCATGGCCACAGGCAACAACCCAATGAGTGGTACCACCACACCAACCAACACCTTTCCGGGGGGTCCCATTACCACCTTGTTTAACATGAGCATGAGCATCAGAGATCGGCATGAGTCGGTGGGCCATGGGGAGGACTTCAGCAAGGTTTCTCAGAACCCAATTCTTACCAGTTTGTTGCAAATCACAGGGAACGGGGGGTCTACCATTGGCTCGAGTCCGACCCCTCCTCATCACACGCCGCCACCTGTCTCTTCGATGGCCGGCAACACCAAGAACCACCCGATGCTCATGAACCTTCTTAAAGATAACCCTGCCCAGGATTTCTCAACCCTTTATGGAAGCAGCCCTTTAGAAAGGCAGAACTCCTCTTCCGGATCACCCCGGATGGAAATATGCTCGGGGAGCAACAAGACCAAGAAGAAGAAGTCATCAAGAGTACCACCTGACAAATCCAAGCACCAGACTGAAGACGATTTTCAGAGAGAGCTCTTTTCAATGGATGTCGACTCACAGAACCCTATGTTTGATGTCAGCATGACAGCTGACGCGCTGGATACACCTCATATCACTCCAGCTCCAAGCCAGTGTAGTACTCCCCCAACAACTTACCCACAACCAGTACCTCACCCCCAACCTAGTATTCAGAGGATGGTTCGCCTATCCAGTTCAGACAGCATTGGCCCAGATGTAACTGATATCCTTTCAGACATTGCAGAAGAAGCCGCAAAGCTTCCCAGCACTAGTGATGATTGCCCACCCATTGGCACCCCTGTTCGAGATTCCTCAAGTTCTGGGCACTCTCAGAGTGCCCTCTTTGACTCTGATGTCTTTCAAACTAATAATAATGAAAATCCATACACTGACCCAGCTGACCTTATTGCTGATGCTGCTGGAAGCCCCAGTAGTGATTCTCCTACCAATCACTTTTTCCCTGATGGAGTAGATTTTAATCCTGATTTGTTGAACAGCCAAAGCCAAAGTGGTTTTGGAGAAGAATATTTTGATGAAAGTAGTCAAAGTGGGGATAATGATGATTTCAAAGGATTTGCATCTCAGGCTCTAAATACTTTGGGGATGCCAATGCTTGGAGGTGATAATGGGGAGACAAAATTTAAGAGCAGTAGCCAAGCTGACACAGTTGACTTCAGTATTATATCAGTAGCTGGTAAGGCTTTGGGTCCTGCAGATCTTATGGAGCACCACAGTGGTAGTCAGAGTCCTTTACTGACCACTGGAGAATTGGGGAAAGACAAAACTCAGAAGAGGGTAAAGGAGGGTAACGGCACTGGTGCCAGCAGTGTGTCAGGCCCTGGGCTAGACAGCAAACCAGGCAAGCGCAGCCGAACTCCTTCCAATGATGGGAAGAGCAAAGATAAGCCTCCAAAGCGGAAGAAGGCAGACACTGAGGGGAAGTCTCCATCTCACAGTTCTTCTAATAGACCTTTCACTCCACCTACCAGCACGGGCGGGTCCAAATCTCCAGGCAGTTCAGGAAGGTCTCAGACTCCCCCAGGTGTTGCTACCCCGCCCATTCCCAAAATCACCATTCAGATTCCCAAGGGCACAGTGATGGTGGGTAAGCCTTCCTCTCACAGTCAGTACACCAGCAGTGGGTCTGTGTCTTCCTCTGGCAGTAAAAGCCACCATAGTCATTCTTCCTCCTCTTCCTCGTCTTCTGCTTCCACCTCAGGCAAGATGAAAAGCAGTAAATCGGAAGGCTCATCAAGTTCCAAGCTAAGTGGCAGTATGTATTCTAACCAAGGGTCCTCTGGATCCAGCCAGTCCAAAAATGCCTCTCAGACTGGGGGGAAGCCAGGCTCCTCTCCCATTACCAAACATGGACTGAGCAGTGGATCTAGCAGTACTAAGGTGAAACCTCAAGGCAAGCCATCCTCACTTATGAATCCTTCTCTAAGTAAACCAAACATATCCCCTTCTCATTCAAGGCCTCCTGGAGGCTCAGAGAAGCTTGCCTCTCCAATGAAGCCTGTTCCTGGGACCCCCCCATCCTCTAAAGCCAAGTCCCCTATCAGTTCAGGTTCTGGTGGCTCTCATATGTCAGGAACTAGCTCAAGCTCTGGCATGAAGTCATCTTCAGGGTCAGGGTCCTCAGGCTCATTGTCTCAGAAAACTCCCCCAGCATCTAATTCCTGTACACCATCTTCCTCCTCATTTTCCTCAAGTGGTTCTTCCATGTCATCCTCTCAGAATCAGCATGGAAGTTCCAAAGGGAAATCTCCTAGTAGGAATAAGAAGCCTTCCTTGACAGCTGTCATAGATAAACTGAAGCATGGGGTTGTTACCAGTGGGCCTGGGGGTGAGGATCCAGTGGACAGTCAGATGGGAGTAAGCACAAATTCTAACCATCCCATGTCCTCCAAACATAACATGTCAGGAGGGGAGTTCCAGAGCAAGCGTGAGAAAAGCGATAAAGACAAATCAAAGGTTTCTACTTCTGGAGGCTCAGTGGATTCTTCTAAGAAGACCTCAGAGTCAAAAAATGTGGGGAGCACGGGTGTGGCAAAAATTATTATCAGCAAACATGATGGAGGCTCCCCTAGCATTAAAGCCAAAGTGACTCTACAGAAACCAGGAGAAAGTAGTGGAGAAGGGCTCAGGCCACAGATAGCCTCTTCAAAAAACTATGGTTCTCCATTGATCAGTGGTTCCACTCCAAAGCATGAACGTGGTTCTCCCAGCCATAGTAAGTCGCCAGCATATACACCCCAGAATGTGGACAGTGAAAGTGAGTCAGGCTCCTCTATAGCAGAGAAATCTTACCAGAACAGTCCCAGCTCAGATGATGGTATCCGACCACTGCCAGAATACAGCACAGAGAAGCATAAGAAGCACAAAAAGGAAAAGAAGAAAGTCAAAGACAAAGATAGAGACCGGGACAGAGACAAAGACAGAGACAAGAAAAAATCTCACAACATCAAGCCAGAGAATTGGTCTAAATCACCCATTTCTTCAGATCAGACGTTGTCTATGACAAATAACCCAATCTTATCTGCAGACAGGCCTTCAAGGCTTAGCCCTGACTTTATGATTGGGGAGGAAGATGATGATCTTATGGATGTGGCCCTGATTGGCAATTAAGAACCTTATTTTCTAAACATATGTCCAGAGAAGAAACTAATGATACATTTTTACATGTAAACCAACACAAGGGGTGAGTCAGACAGGCCTGATCTGTGCTTAAGATTCCTAACGGGCAGGGCCTCTACACCAAGCTGGGTACATTTATAAAAGTATATCTAAACCCTACTAAAGGGACCATGGGGTTGGTTGTTCAACAAGTCATATTTCTTTGCCAGAAAGAAATGTTAAAATATACTTGCTTAAGAAAGGGAGGGGGTGGGAAAGGGTATAGAGAGGGAAGGGTGGGAGAACTGTTGTGGGAAATAGTCATATATATTTTTCTCCCTTTTTCCATTTTCAGGACATGCTTTAAACTCATTTTAGTGCATGTATTTGAAGGGCTGGGCAGAAAATGAAAAAAGCAATACATTCCTTGATGCGTTTGCATGAAGGTTGTTCACCTTTGGTAGTTGTCCATTGGAAGCATGGGCAAGGGAAGGACTTTGGCAGTTTTGGACACTTCAAGCAATGTTTGGTGTCTGTTTCTTAGTGATTGGGGGAGGGAAAATTATTTTAGCTATTTATTTGTAATATTTTAATCCTTAATGTTTGTTTTTATGCAATGTTTGTTCTTAAATCTATGAAGGTTATGGTTCACAATGATAGGCAGGAAGGGCGAAGTTTGTTTGGTGGTGGGGAGCTTGCAGTTTTTGCTGATGCTGCTGCATCAAAGCCCGCACAGGCTAATTAGAGCCTGTCTTTGAAGTGAAATAGAAAAACCGAAACTATTATCTTTGGAGGTTTTTCACAGGGTTCAGACATCATAGGAATAATAGGAGTTACCTCCCTATGCAGTTAAAAGATTTATCTTTTTTCGTTAAAAAGGAAGGGTGGCTTTGGGGGGTATAAATATGTTTTCAGATTCTATACTCTATGGTATGAAAACCATTACAGAATTAATAGTTCTCCTAGTTCCACAATGTGCCAAAAGTCTACATCCCAGCATTTTGTTTGCAGGAGAGCTGATGCCATTCCTAAGAGCTGGACTCTTTGTTTCTCTTCATCACAAGGAGGAGGAGGAGTTCAGACTTAAGTCACTCTACTGTGTGCTCCCCGAGATAAACAGTTTTAAAAAATGCAGCCATAGTTCACTTAAAACAATTTCAAGCTCACTTGAAGTAACAGGGGCCTGGAATGCTAAGTGAGCATGAAGATAAACCTTGCTACTGTGTAGCATACAATTGGACCTTTTTGGAGAAACAGGTCTGAGTCTGGATTCTGAGGGACATCAAATGAAGCCCTTCTCATAAATAGAGAAATCCAGGAGACCACTTTGAGTGCAACCGAAGTTCTCAGTATTTGGAGGTCCTCACGAAAACCCGCGGCCTTACTTTGATTTTGCCACCTGCACTGTGCCGTTCCTGATGGTTCCGTTCAGGATCTGGATCAGCGGGATGGGGCAATATCCCCAGCACAACTCTTCTGGATCAAAAAAAAAAAAAAAAAAAAAAAAAAAAGCCAGGTGATTCATGTCTGTATATGTTACAAGTGGAGTGACTTCATCAGATACGGACGATTTCTATATCCAACTCTCTGCAGGTTGGAGTTAGCATAGACTTGGGAAATCTACTGTGGCTTTCTTTCCTGACTGTTTCTCATTTCCTTTGGTGTTCTCCCTTTTCTGGTCATCAGTTCTCAACAACTCCGCCGTTTATGTGTCCCAAGGCAATAAATAGGAAACAATACTGTAAAGTGGAGCAAGAAAAGTTACCTGTTACCCTATCAGAGTTCACTGTCTTGGGTGACACTAACGAGGACATGGGCAAGGTGACACTGGAGTGCTTTATCTTGTGGTGCTGATGCAGTGGCAGTGTCTCAGATATACAACCAGGTTGGATTTCTCAGAAGTTTGCCACCTGGTTCTGAATCTTATCCTCTTAGTTTCTGCAGGAAAGTTAAAGTTATATGGTGTTTCAGTTTGTTCTGGGTGGGGATGATCTCATGGGGAAATGTACTGCATAGTATAAGGGGCTCAGTCCCCCCAAGCAGCGCCAACAAATACCAAAATGAGTAAACTGGGAAGCTTTTTCTCTCTTTCTGTCTTCATCCCAGATCAAAGAATCCCGAGTTAGGATCTGGATGAAGGATAAGCCCCTGAATTGTCGATGGGCACACCCCACACAATGGCCCAGCATCTGAACTTGCTTAACAGGGAGCCGGGGCTAAACTGCTTCACCCTGCCTGGGAACCAGGGAGCACTGCATTTCTCCACAGGGTGGAGGAGAAGAAGCAGAACAAACCAAGCCTGGAACACCTCCCTCCCATCCAGGTGTGCTCATTCTCCTGTTTCAAAAGACGGCAAGAACATGAAGTCAACTTCCAC
The DNA here is from genome assembly GCA_902168325.1 of Peromyscus nudipes. Classification (NCBI taxonomy): domain Eukaryota; kingdom Metazoa; phylum Chordata; class Mammalia; order Rodentia; family Cricetidae; genus Peromyscus; species Peromyscus nudipes. The sequence goes on along the minus strand of CABHPH010134788.1, from coordinate 1,239 downwards.
CTGATGGCTGCTGCTGGACATTCTGTATTTTCAGTTTGACCTGATTCTTCTGTCTTTTGGCTTCATGTTAAGGGCCTTTGGACAAAATCTGCTCTGATGTACACGAATATTTCAGATTCAGATTCAGTGTATCTTAAAACAAGTGTTTCCACGGTGAGCAAGGGGGACCTGATATAATTGCCAAAGCCAGCTTGAGGTTGATAACTCTTGAATTGGATTTTATTTTTGTCAGGCCAAGGTCTGAGAATCTAGAACAGCAATATCATGAATTTTCAGAAGAGCCAGTGAGTCACATAGTATCCACAGTTGAGTCACAGCAGATGTCAGTATAGAAAACATTCACAATCCCTGGGTAATCTCATTTTCTATTTTATTTTTATCTTTAGCCCTGCCCCCCAATTATTTGACTTGGAATTAACTTTTGGAGGGACAGGAAGTATTATCTTAGAAACTAGGTTGGGATACATGCTCAATGATAGAGCTGAGCTTTACATTTTGAGTTTAAACATGTACATCAGGAGCAGTGGGAAGGGTCTTAAAGTATTTCTCATTTGATTTTCTGTGTGTATGGCTGTTATGTAAATATTTTGGGTTTTTTTTTTCATTTTTTGAAATTGGAAAAAATCTGTGGGATTTTTCCCCCTTTAAAACATAAAAAAAAAGGAAAACTGTTTCTTTACATACAAATAAATTTCTTTGATAAAAAGTAATAAGCCTCTGAAGTTTTTGTTTTTTCAAAAGGGATACTAGGCAGCCCTGGCTGGCTTGGAACTCACTGTGTAGTCTCTTGTGTTTTGAGACGGGGTGTATGTAGCCCAGCCAGACCTTGAACTCTTTGTCCTCTTGCCCTCCTCTTCCCAAGAGTTGGGGTGCTGGGCCTTTGTTTGTCTTGTGATTTGTCTCTGAGACAATGTCTAGCTAGCCCAGTCGTCCAAGAACTTGCTATGTAGCACAGTATGATTCAGAACTCAAGCAGTCCTTGTGTCTCGACCTCCGGAACATTGGGATTACAGGTATGAGTCAACACCATAAAATCTTATCCTGATAAGAGTCTGAAAAATCCAAATTAGTTAAAAACCAATGGCTTCCCTGAGTTTTTTTTTAAATGGGCTCACAGGAATGCAGGGTTGGTTGACTCAAGGGACAGATTTTGTTTGTCTATATTTGATTTGTTTTTGTGTGCCAGTTTTTCTCACTTTTTCCTGACTTGCCGTTGGTATAAAATTCATCAGTAACTTG
>CABHPH010134787.1:0-41149 GCA_902168325.1 Peromyscus nudipes | reverse complement strand
TAATTTATTTTATTTTATTTTACAATATAATTCAACTTTACATATCAGTCATAGATCACCCCGTTACCCCTCCTGCCACCCTGCCCCCCTCTCCCCGGCCCACCCCCCATTTCCATCTCCCCCAGGGCAAAGACTCCCCCGAGGATTGAGATCAACCTGGTGGACTCAGCCCAGGCAGGTCTAGTCCCCTCCTCCCAGGCTGAGCCAAGGGTCTCTACTAAGCCCCAGGTTTCAAACAGCCAATTCATGCACTGAGCACAGGACCCGGTCCAACTGCCTGGATGCCTCCTAAACAGATCAAGCCAATCAACTGTCTCACCCATTCAGAGGGCCTGATCTAGTTGGGGGGCCCCTCAGCCATTGGTTCACAGTTCATGTGTTTCCATTTGTTTGGCCACTTGTCCCTGTATTCCATCCATCCCTGGTCCCAACAACTCTAGCTTACATAAACCCTCCTCCTTCTCGCCAATTGGACTCCCGCAGCTCTACCCGGGGCCTGACCGTGGATATCTGCATCTAGTTCCCTCAGTCACTGGATGGGGTTTCTAGTATGACAATTAAGGTGTTTGGCCATCCTATCACCAGGGTAGGTCAGATCGGGCTATTTCTCAACTATTGCCAGCAGTCTATTGTGGGGGCATCTTTGTGGATTTCTGTGGGCCTCTCCAGCACTTTGCTCCTTCTTATTCTCATGTGGTCTTCATTTATCATGAACATTCCTTGTGTTTCCTCTCTGTACTTGATCCAGTTGGGATCTCCCGCTCCCCCAAGTTCTCTTTCCCTCGCCCCTCGCCCCTCATTACCCCCACTCACGTCCAGTCTGTTCATGTAGATCTCATCCATTTCTCCATCATTGGGCGATCCCCGTGTCTTTCTTGTACACCTACTTTTAAGAATTGTTTCTTTAAATAGTTTAATTGGCAAAAGATAAAGAATTGTGATACATACTACAGTGTGGAAGAATCTTGAGACTATTATGCTGAGTGAAGTAAGCTAGTAAATAGTATTAAGTTCTACTTAAATGAGGTACACAGAGTAGTAGTCCCATTCATAGAGATGTTACCTACAGTGGTGGTTGTTAGGGGTTTGGGATGAGGTCGGTATATGTAGAATTAGTATAGAGTTTTGTTTTTATGCTGACTGCATTCATTATACCTTCAGTTCTTAGAATTTCACATTTTAAAAGATAAGTAAGTTTTGGAGATTGATTATATAATATGGTGAATATATATGACACTAGTGACCTGCATAGTTTAAAATAGTTAAGGTAGGGTTTTTGGGGGTAGGAAAAGTAAAAATTTTACTCAAGGATACATAACAAAATCTTGTTTCTCTCTTTTCAAAAGTTATGATGACAAATTTCATGTTACTCATTGTTATCATGATTAAAAGTAACTTTAAAAATGAAACCCAAATGAAGACTTAAAGATATTCAAAAGCTTCATATCTCCCATTGCTAGGAGTCTTAGCTAGGGGTCACCCTCATAGATTCCTGGGAGTTTCCATTGCACTAGGTTTCTAGCTCATCCCAGAGATGCCCCTAATTCTACCTGTCTTTCCCAGTACTCTCTCCCTCCATTCTCCCCCCACCTGATCCCTCCTGTTCCCATGTACAACCCTCATCCAGACATCCCCTGCCCCATCCACCTATGATGTCTATTCTATTTCCCTTTCATAGTAAGATTCATGTGTCTCCCCTTGAGCCTTCCTTGTTACTTAGCTTCTTTGGGTCTGTGGATTGTAGCATGGTTATCCTTTACTTTATAGCTAATATCTACTTATAAGTGAGTACATACCATGTTTTGTCTTTCTGGGTCTGGGTTACCTCACTCAGGATGATCTTTTCTAGTTCCATCCATTTGCCAGCAAATTTCATGATATCATTGTTTTTAACAGCTGAGTAATACTCCATTGTGTAAATGTACCACATTTTCTTTATCCATTCTTTGGTTGAGGGGCATCTAAGTTGTTTCCAGGTTCTGGCTATTACAAATATTGCTGCTATGAACATAGTTGAGCAAGTGTCCTTGTGGTATGGTAGAGCGTCTTTTGGGTATATGCCCGGGAGTGGTATATCTGGGTCTTGAGGTAGGTTGATTCCCAATTTTCTGCCATATTGATTTCCACAGTGGCTGTACAAGTTTGCACTCCCACCAGCAATTGAGGTGTATTCTCCTTGCTCCACATCCTCTCCAGCATGAACTGTCACTTGTGTTTTATCTCAGATATTCTGGCAGGTGTAAGATGGTATCTCAGAGTCGTTTTGATTTGCACTTCCTAGTTGGCTAAGGATGTTGACCATTTCTTTAAGTGGCTTCTTGGCCATATGACATTCATCTGTTGAGAATTCTCTGTTTAGATCTGTACCCCATTTTTAATTGGATTACTTGGTTTGTTGATTTCTAGTTTCTTGAGTTCTTTATATATTTTGGAAATTAGCCCTCTGTCGGATGTGGAGTTGGTGAAGATATTTTCTATTCTGTAGGCTGCCATTTTTGTCCTTTTGATGGTGACATTGGCCTCACAGAAACTTTTCAGTTTCATGAGGTCCCATTTATTAATTGTTGGTCTTAGTGCCTGTGTTATTGGTATTCTAATGGGGGATTTATTAAGGCAACTCCACGTAGTTAAAGGGGTTGGTTACAGGATCCAGGAGAGGTGAGGTGCAGCCCAGCTGGGTTCTCTGGAGAACTCTGCTCAGTCTACTATCCAGAATCCAAGATCACCAGGAACCAAGAGCGCTGGCACATCTGGATCTCAGTTCTTAAGGGCACCTATCTCAGCCCCACCTCAAGGGCAGGTCATAGGTAGGCGTGACAGTTACCGGAAGCCTCATTGGGTGTAGTACTTCCAGGTCAAAGCTGGAACAGCTACCCACTACAGTATTCTGTTCAGGAAGTTGACCGGCCATCTCCTATAACCAGGCAAGACTTCCATGGATGGATTGGGACACCAACCCAGTCGCATAACCTTTGAGCTACAGTTTGCCCTGCCTACATAATATGCTGGGATAAAGGTAGCGCAGAAATTATGGGAGAGGCCAACCAATGACTGGTCCAGCTTGAGACCCATACTATGAGAGGAAGCCAACCCCTGACAGTCCCTGAAGGGCCAGGACCCAGAGGCTGGACTTCCCAGAAACCTAGGATACAACCAAATATGACTGGCAAAAAAGAAAAAAAAAGTCAATGAAATGATTCCTAATGATATTCTGATATACTCATAGATTGGTGCCTAGCCCAATTGCTGTCAGTGAGGCTTCACCCAGCAACTGATGGAAACAGATGCAGAGACCCACAGCCAAACATTAGGTGGACCTCAGGGAATCCTGTGGAAGAGGGGGAGGACGGATTATGGGAGTCAGAGCGGCCAAGGACACCATAAGAAAGCCCACAGAGTCAGTTAATTCACTTGGGCTCCTAGGAGCTCACAGAGACTGAAAAGACGGCCAGGGAGCCTGCATGGGACTGACCTAGGCCCTCTGCATGTATGTGACAGGTGTGTAGCTTGGTCTTCTTGTGGGACTCCTAAAAGAGGGAGCAGGGCTGTCTCTGACTCTGTTACCTGCTTTTAGGACCCTTTTCTGGGTTGCCTCATCTAGCCTTAATAGGAGAGGATATGCCTAGTGTCACTGCAACTTGATATGTCATGGCTGGCTGATATACATGGGAGGGCTGTCCTTTTCTGAAGAGAAAGGAGGAGGCGTGGATGGGGGGTCTGGAGGAGGGACTGTGAAAAGAGGAGGAAGGGAGGGGAAAATGTGATCAGCCTGTGAAAAAATAATCAGTTCCTGAAAAGTAAAAAAAAAAAAAAGAAAGATATTCAAAAGCTACAATAACTCAAGCAGAGAGTCACATTATGAAGAAGTCCTTCAAGCAGAAGGAAACTGATACCAGCTAGATATATGGGTCTGTACAGAAGAATGAAGAGCATCTGAAATGCTAATTGCATGAATAAACATATAAGATATTTTCCTCTTATTAAAATCTCTTTAGGGCTGGGGCTGTAGCTAAGTTGGTAAACTGCTTGCCATGTAAGCATGAGCACCTGAATTTGATTTCCAGCAACCATGCCAAAAACAGAATGAGGCAGGCTGGTAATCTCAGTGATGGGTAGATAAGACAGGTGGATTCTTGGGGCTCATGACCAGCCATCATAGCCTAATCTGAGAACTCCTGTTCTAGTGAGAAATTCTGTCTCAAAAAACAAGGTAGATGGCTCCCAAAGAATAACATTCACACACACACACACACACACACACACACACACACACGTGTACATACTTGCCCAGATACTCACATACACACAGAAATAATTTTTTTTGTTTTGGTTTTTCGAGACAGAGTTTCTCTGTGTAGCGCTGGCTGTCCTGAAACTCACTCTGTAGACCAGGCTGGCCTCGAACTCAGAGATCCACCTGCCTCTGCTTCCCAAGTGCTGGGATTAAAGGCATGCTCCACCACCACCTGGCTGTTGGTCTCTTTTTAATTACACTGAATTCTTCAGCTCTAGCTGACCAGTATCCACTGATTCTTAATTCAAAATATCAAATGGTCCCAGTAGAGTCTTTAAGGGACTCTCAAAAAAGTTTCCTCTGGAACTTCAGAAGCCAGGCCTCCATCATCCTTCCTTCAACATTATCTTCCAGGTTCCCACAGAACAGCCCACTGAACTCTGAACATGCAATGGCTTTTCCAGTCTGAAGTTCCAAACTCCTTCTACAATCCTCCCCAAAACAACATGGTCAGATCTATCACAGCAATACGCCATGTTCTGGTTCCAATTTCTGTCTTAGTGTTTCTCTTGCTGTTATAAAACACTGTACTGAAAAGCATCTTGGGGAGGAAAGGGTTTATTTCATCTTATCGCATGTATCCCATCATCCAGGGAAGTCATGGCAGGAACTTGGAGGTAAGAATCAATGCAGAGGCCATGAAAGAGTGCTGTTTGCTGCTTACTCCTCATGCTTGCTCAGTGGGTGGCACGTAGTCTGTGGAATGGGCCCACCCACATCAATCATCAGTTAAGACAATGCATCACAGGCTTGCCCACAGGCCAAACTAATAGAGGCATTTTCTCAATTAAGATTCCCACTTTCAAAATAGGTCTAGCCTGTGTCAAGTTGACATAAAAACTCGCCATTATGACTTGTAATATTTGAAAAACGACCCAAATGTCCATCAATAACTGAATATATAAGCAATCTGTGGTATGTCCATGTAATGAAATACTACTTAGCAATAAAAGGAAATGAATTATTGATACATGCAGTAACAGGGACAAATCTTGAAACTATTTAGTGGACTGGAAGAGGCCAGACTAAAAAGTCCAAATTACCTGGCAAACATGAGATCCCTGGGTTCAAGGCCAATGTTACAAAATATGTTGTGGTAGATTTTGTAGGTGAGTTAAAGATGAACAGGAAGAATTTGAAGGTAAAGGAAAAAATTAGAAAACAAGAAGTTAGATTCAAGACAAAGAAGTAGAAACATATAGAGACATATATAGGGCTTCTAATTCTTTGCTGCAGACCAACATCACTCTTTTCTCTTTTAGTAAGGCTTCTTTATTTCTGTTCTGAGAAGGTGGAAAATTACATCAGATTCATCTCCTTTCTCCTTTTGATTCTGTTTTCCCCCTCATTTCCCAATTTTGCTAACTTTTAAACTTTCACATTCAATAATAAAGACTGTAATCATATGTTCAAATAGTCAAAGGCAGTGTTTTACCTCCCAGTGTTTTTACTTAAAAATGGCATTTTATTCCTTCGACGTTCTAATCATTAATTGAGAGACAGGAAGCCTCTTAACAGGGTACAAGGGACTCATTTACCTTACATAATGTTTATAAATAATTTGTTGTATTAGATTGAAATAACTAATTAGGCTATTTCTATTAGATTGTTCCTAATAGTTTCTTACAATTGAGAAATTGACAGTAACAAATTATTTTTGTGCAAGAATACAGTTACATTAATTTTAATGGTGAAAACCCTGGAAATTCAGCAAAATATGAAGCTACAAAAATAATGCATTAATTTGATTAAATATTTCCTTTAAAATTAGTAATTGAAAACAATAATAATCTAGATTAATATGTACAAAATAAGATTAAATGGAAAGAATAAAATATGAAATTGTATATAAACTATGATAACCACGTTTTATATAAAAGATAAAGTTAAAATGTTATATAGAAAAATGAAGGTATATATAAGCATGGTGATTTATGGATGCTGTCTTTAAAGATTTTTATCATTGTTCTTTTGGTAGCTTTTAAAAGGCTTTTCGATTTTCTAGAGGTTGGGGAGCACTTTTTCGACTCTTCCTGTTTTGAGTGTAATAAATAACTTCTATCTTTTTGGTGTGGGGAATGAACCCATGGCCTTGTGCATGCTCAGCATCTGTTCTGCCCCTGCAGTAAACCTCCTCTGAACTTTGGAAGGTGTAGGGAAGAGAACAAAAGTAAAAACAGAGTAAGAGAAGAAACTTAGAACTCAACTAAGTAGGTATTGTTTTGGTTGTCTGAAAAATGAAATCTGTGACAATTTGTCTGGCTGTAGAGGGTAGTGGGGAAAATTTAGAGTGTATTTTGGAGATACATGATTTTATTGTTTTTTAACTTTAGGTACAAAATTACACTGATGCTTTACACTGGTACCGTTATTCTCTGAAGTTGTATGAATGTGATCAAGAGGATCTGGATTTGGTCAAGCTGAAGAGGAACATGGCTTCCTGTTACTTACATTTGAAACAACTTGATAAGGTGCTTTAATTTACCTATTCTGTTTTCAGAGGCAGCAGATAATCTGTGCAGTGGCACATAGGTAGATGCAGTGCTTTGACTTTGTAGCTCCTTATGATGGCTGAGAGTGCCCTTGAACATGAGTAAGGTCAAATTGACAGGTTCTTGATGTGTGTACTGCAAACATGAAGCAGAACTTTCTGAAGGAGAGAGTATTTGGAACTATTAATCCTCTACTTACTCTCCTTACCCTTTTACCATATTCTGAAAGGCTGTGTGCTACTAGCCATCTGCTACATAGTCCTTTAAAACAGTCTAAAATGGGAAGGTCTGCATTTTTGTTAAACGTCATTGAGAGCAGATACTTGCATGAAGAAGCTAATCTTTTACTTTTAGGTTATTACCTTGTATTTATAACCACTCAAGAACAGTTCCGTGCATAACTCTTCATTAGGAAAAAATATAGAAGCTAAAAAATGAAAAAGGTTTTGTGAATGACAGAGCCCTTTGTATTTCTAATAGCATGTGGGGCATTTCTTCCTTTGAACATCACACAACGTGCATATAATCTGGGTTATTGGTTCTTAGAAGAACAAAAAAATGAGAAGAACAGTATGGACTAGATGGAATATGAAAGTTTTTGTTGTCTTTTAAGTTTTACTGTTAGATTTCAGGGGAAATATATGAATAAGGGTAGTGATTTGGTAGATTTTTGAAGGTCTATGTATTATCAAGTTTCTCTAGAAGAACAGAACTAATAGAATGAATACATTCAACAATGGCTGTTTTCATTCTGGAGGCTGGGATTCTGGTACCTGCTCAGTATATGAGCTTGGGTGCCTCAGCAGTCCCAATCTGATGCTTAAGGCCTAGAAGATTTCCGAAGAGCCACTTGTCTTCAGTCCCCATTGGCAGGCTGAAGAAGCTGGCTTCTGCTGTCACTGAAGGATGGCGGCAGCACCGGCAGTACCAGTGGTAGTAGTAGCAGAGTAGAAGCGTTCATCATCAAGAAGCAAAAAGCTATACCTTTGGAGCATCTTCTATCTGGGCTATGGCCAGGAGGCACTGCTGTAAACTCTGTGGGTGGGGGATCCTCTTCCCTAACTTATCCTTCCAGAAAATACTGTTACAGACCCGCCCAGACCAATGTCTCTTAGTTAATTCTAGATCCAGTCAAGTTGACAACCAAAGTTAACTGTCATAATCTATCTTTGAAATGATATTAACATGATGGATGAAGAGGAGAAAAACAGATGAAGTTCATGTCAGTGGCTATAAGCTCAGAAAATCACACATCAATGCCTTTTGCTAAAATAAAGATTTTGTGGAGATTAAGAACAGAAAAATGTTAACTGTAAACTTGACACAGCTTAGAGCCATCTAAAAAATTACAAGAAGGGCAATACAAATTGACTAGGTCCAGTCTTGCTCTACAAGAAACAAATTTTTGTATGGTACTGGAGTTTGAGCTCAGGGCTTCACATATACTAGGAAAATGGCCTGCTACTGAAGCACACCCGTAGCCTGAAGCAGTACTTCTTAACATCTCTGACTAATGACAGGATTGGTTCTTGAGTTAGTGCAGAACTGAACCTATAATTGGAGTTCAAATGTTGTTAGCAGTAAGGAGAAAATAGGCGTGCAGGAAACCAGTATGTTTTAATAGCACGTACTCCACGTGCAACTGTGTCATTTAAAGCCAGCTGGGTGAGGAAGCCAAAGGTTATTTTGAAATGTTCAAGGTAACCTTGTTGTTATTTAGCATGTTTCCCACTTCATTCTTCCTGTCTTCCTAGCAGACACTGTTTGGATACTTTGCACATGTAAATACTATGCAGAGGGAGGAAAAAGTCAGTCCATCAGTGTTTTGCTCTTCCCATCTTGCCATTGTCTAACTTTGCTCATTTCATTGTCTGCCATTTTGATTGCTTCATTTGAGCAGTATGAACATTGCTGAGAAATTTTAGGAAACTACATTTATTGTATCTGCTAAAATTTTGTGTTCTATTTAGCTAAGTAGTCAATAATACTGTTGTCTTTCTTTCATATTCCCCACAGTCGTAATTCTAAAACTTTTTTGTCCTTAATTGCTACAAAATCTCATTTCTCTTAGCAAAAGGTCTCCATATGTGATTTGCTGAGCTTGTAGCCACTGACCTGAACTTCATCAAATTTTCTCCTCTTTACCCATCCTATCTTCTCTTTTATTTCAGAGAAAGAAGTACTTTTTCTGGTGACTGTATTCTGCACATCTCAATTCTAGTTCATAAATATTTCTCTACTATTTCTGTCTCCTTTCATTACAATTATTTTAAAGTGTTGTTTATTAAAATAAATCCTTTATCCTTCAGTTCTCTTCACCATTGAGTTCCTCTGTCCCCTTCTTTATTGCCAAACCTTCTAACCCAAAAGAACTATGTATATTTTTAGTACTTATCCATTTAAAAGTATTTACTGAGCACTACATGTTAAGTAGTGCTGGTATTGAGAATACAATAATGAACGAATAGGATAAAAAATCCTGACCCTGAGGCGTTTTTATTTCATCTGGAAAGATCATTTTTTGCAGTATTATATGTTATAGATGTCAGCAGTTTTTGTGTAAAGAGCCACACAGCAAATACTTAAGATTTTTCAAGTCACATGGTTCCTGATGCAACACTCAGCTCTGCTCTTATAACTAACACTGCCATAGATAATATGTAAACAAGTGCCCATAGTGTGCTCTAAGGAAACCTTTATATTTAGGAATACTAAAGTTTGAATTTCATTTGATTTTCTTGTGGCATGAAATATTTGCCTTCTGATTCATTTCAGCCATCTAATACCAATAAAACTATTCTTAGTCTGTGGACTTTGCAAAAACAGAAGGTGTTTCAGAGTTTGCCAAAGACTGTAGTTTGTTGATCTCTGCTAATTAAATAGTGATAAGTACTAAGAAGAAAACCTGAGCCAGGAAAGGGCAATGTTATATGATCACAAAATGACTGTAAGAATTAAAGCAGCCACAAAGATAAGACTGCTTACTGAATATTTATCTTTCATGTTCTAGTTACATATTGTTTCTACCGACTATATAAAGCTCTAAATATCATACCCTTCCATTACAGGACTGAAAATGAGCTTGTGGTCACTGCACATAATCTAGTGGTATTCACTAGATGGCACTGTGGCTTCTGTTTGTACTTCAGTGATTTTGAAGGATTTTGTAATGATTTTATTGCCTTCCCTTCCGATACATCTGTATGGGTGTAAATGAAAGTACTTAATGAAATATGAGGTGAAGATTAATTTTGGCTCAGCTGATGAAGTTAATACTGTAATAAACACCCAACTTATGGTTTCAAGTCAACAAGTAATTGTTGACTGCTTACCTTGTAAATGGTACTATAGAATAAGTAGAAGATATACCTTACTCCCTTGTATAGATAGGTTTTAAAATATTATTTCAGAGACAAGATTTACATGTATAATATAATTATAAGGTAACAAAAGAGAGTTATAAATTAAGTATCAAATAATATGGAATATCATATGGAATTACAATAAGAATATGAAGATAAGGACTATTTGTAACTATTCATTGAATGTAACATATAACCCCAAGCTGAAAAGGGCAACTGATATGTTAGAAGACAGTCATATTCAAAGGAACCTTGATATACTGAAATAAAGAAGCCATTCTTAAAAGATGGGGAAAAACTGGAAACAACAAAACGTCTTGTGCTGAATCCCCAAAGCCAGCTGTAATATAAAGGAATGGATGAAATGAGGTTTTAACAGAAACACATGTGCATCACTTGGGGCTTTTTGTTGTCTGTGAACTAAACAAAAACCAATGTGAAGAAAGCTCACTTAAGTTAGATTGAATCGATAGAAACACAGTCAGCTTTTTTGTATCTGTGCATTCTCCATCTATGAATGTAACCAAGTGCAGATCAAAAACACTCAGAAAACAAAATCGGATTTGCACTGGACTTGTACAGACTATTTTTTTTATTATTTGTTATATAATACGGTGAAGTAACGGCTTACATAGCATTTCATTGTAGTAGGTATTTGAAATAATCTAGAGATGATTTGAAATAGGAGGCTATGTATAGGTTATAAGCAAGGGACTTGAGTATCCACAGATTTTGGTATCTGAAAGGAAGTAGGGAGCCCTTGAACCAATCCTCCACAGATACTGAGGGTGGCTCTATAATGTAGAGAAGGATAAAGTGAACATGTTCTCTCTTCTGCTCCGGTTAGAGCATGTCTGAAGCATAATATTGTATTGGGGAATAATTTTAAAGAAAGATATTGACAAGCTCTAGTGTGCCAAGATGAAGGCATTCAAGAACAATGAAAACACTAAAGGCAACTCATTTTACGACTAGTTAAAAGGCAGTATGGAGTTTAAACTTGAAAAAGGAAGACTTAGGGCATAAACAGTATAGTTCTTACAATGTCTGTGTGGCTACCAGTGAGAACACATTTATGCAATGCTTGTTTCCATGGGTAAAACCTATGAATGAAATTTTCAATCATCACAAGAGGACCCTATCTGACAATTAGACTTGTCCAAAATTTAGGGTTTTTTTTTAAAGATATAATGAACTCCCTCTTCTTGAAGGTATTTAAATACAGAAAGATTGGCCACTTCATCTTAATGTTATTGAGGATATTCACATCAGAAGAATTTCAAACATCAGGTCTCTCTCAACTGTATGGTTCTTATAATAAAATTTAATAAATTCTAGTTTGATAATATAATTTAACAAATTTGATTCTGATAATATAATTTAATGAATTCTACTATGGTCAAAGAAGACTGTGAAGGACTATGTAGATTTTTAAATTTTAGAACTAAAGAGATCTCAAATGATTGCTATGTTCATGAAGAAATAACTGTTGAAATATAATTTAAATATTGAAATATACTCACTTTATTATCTAATTAAATAATTTTGGCAAATATATACCCCAGTGTACCCACTATAACAATCTGGATATGGAATATCTAGAAAATGCATTATGTAAAAGGTTTTACTATTTTCCTTTCTCATTAATCCCCATCTCAATTCCCAGGTCCAAATAGTGAGTTATATGTCTTCTATCACTATAGGTTAAATTTGTCCTTTTTTGTTTGTTTGTTTGTTTTTGAGACAGGGTTTCTCTTTGTAGCTTTGCGCCTTTCCTGGAACTCACTCTGTAGCTCAGGCTGGCCTTGAACTCACAAAGATCCACCTGGCTCTGCCTCCTGAGTGCTGGGATTAAAGGCATGCGCCACCCCTGCCCGGCAAAATTGTCCTCCTTAGAGTTTCCTATAAATTATCCATCCTACTGTATATCAAAATTTATGCCTAGGCAAGACATATTCAAGGAGGTTGGTATTGTAAATCTCTCGATATTGATAGTGGTTATGTAGTTTTGGTCACTGTGTGATAACTGGTTTTGTACTGACAATATGTGTTTTTATTTATAGATGCTGTATGCAAATACAATTTTACTTAAAATATTGTAGGCTAGTGCTGAGGTAGCATTTAGTGAGAAATGCATTAAATGTTTCACATAAACATATTTTAAGAAAATTATAAATGTAAAAGCAAATATTCTATCTCTAGAAAATACTAAAACAAGTGTAAGATATATCCAAAGAGCATTTTAAAAGAAAACTATTTACCCGCAGAAATTTCCCATATATTGAGCAAACAGATAGTAGAAGGGACCCAGAAAGCCAAAATCATGTTCTTTGAAAAAACTAATAAAATGGGCAAACTTCTAGTAAGACAAACAAGGAATAAAAATGAGAGAAAGAAAATGAAAAATACGAAGAGAATATTTGTATTTGAACAACTTTATGTATTAGCGCGTCTCTAGAAAAAATAGAATTTGCCACACTGAATAAGAAAAGAATCAGGAATATCTAAGCAGTCCCATAAGTAACTATTAATGTAATTTAATCAATAGTTTAAAAACCCTCAAACAAGATCCAAACCCAAATAGTATTATTTTTCATTTTATTAAACTTAAAATGAAACCTATCCTCAATTAATTTTTGTGCACAATAGAGTATTGCTGACATCAAATATGGTATATGACAAAATTTGATAACATCTATCTTGATTGCTTATAACTATATAATTATTAATTTGTAACTCTCCACCAATCTCCTCCAGTCCCTGGAAATCACTATTTTACTCTTAAATTCTATGAATTTGACTATTTTAGATATTGCAAAGAAGTAGAATCATACATTATTTGTTTATCTATGACTGTGTTATTTTGGCGAGTACAGTATCTTCAGAGTTTATCCCTGTTATGACACATCGCAGAATTTCTATTAAGACTGAATAATATTTCATTGCATGCACACATTTCTTTACCTATTTATCCATTAATGGACATTTATGTTGCCCATATGTCTTTGTTATTATCGAACAGTCTTTTGAATGAATAAAAAAATACAGACAGTTGAGATTCTAATATTAGTTTTTATGGATAATAACCCAATGAAGGAATGTTGGATTATATGGTAATTGTATTAGTCAGGACTATCTAAAGGAACAGAACTGATAGTACAGATACACACACACACTATACATATATACATATATTACATATATACATATATATACACACACATGCATACATACATACTAGTGGACTCAATAGAGTGGCTTACAGAATGTGGTCCAGGTAGTCCAACAAAGATTCTCTCCCATTGTCTAGATTTCTTTTTTGTTTGAATGATTGTTTCCTTAACTGTACAAAAGCTTTTCAGTTTTATGAAGTTCCAGGTGCTAATTGTTGGCCTTAATTTCCTTCTTCTGCATGTGAACATCCAGCTTTCCCAGCACCATTTGTTGAAGTTCCTGTATTTTCTCCCGTGCATGGTTTTATTTTTCCTCTTTGTCAAGTAACAGTCATGCATTTTTTTTTTTTTTGCCTATTTGTCGGGTAACAGTTGATTGTAATTTCAAGTACTCAAGTTTGGGTCTTCTGTTTTATTCCATTGGTCTGCCTGTCTGTTTTTGTGCAAGTACCATATGGTTTTTGTTACTATAGCTCTATTATATATCTTGAAGTCTGGAATAGCAGTCTCTCCAGTGTTACTATTTTTGCTCAGGATTGCTTTGGATATCTGTGATCTTTTCTGGTTCCATGTGAACTTTAGGATTTTTTTCCTATTTCTGTGAAGAATATTGTGGGTATTTTGATTCAGATTGCATTGAATCTGTAAATTGCTTTTGTAGGATGGTCATTTTCAAATTATTAATCCTACTGATCCATGAACATGATGTGTCTTTCCATTTTCTAGTGTCTTTCTCAATCTCTTTCTTTTAAGATTTGGAGTATTCACTGTAGAGGTCTTTCACCTCTTTGGTTAGGTTTATTCCAGGATATTTGATTGGCTTTGATGCTATTGTAACTGGCAGTGTGCCCATGGTCTCTTTCTCAGTGTGTTTGTTGTTGGTGTATGGAAAGGCTACTGAGTTTTGAAAGTTGTTTCTGTACCCTGCCATGTTAGTGAAATTGTTGATAGTTTCTAGTGGAATTTTTTGGATCTCTTTGTGATAAAATTAACCAACTTCTAGCATCTCAGAATACAGTGAAGGCAATCAATGAACTCAGTGATAAAATTGACCAGCTCCAGATGTGTAAAAATAGTCTACAAGTTTCTAAGTGTGCCATGGGAGAAAATCTTCTCTCCAGTAGCCACAGGGCTCAAGTTGTGGAAAATCAAACCAAGTACTCATTATAATGTTGATTGAATTACAGTGAAAGTTCAAGACCCAGCCTTGGAGGTTGTTGGTGGTTAAGGTAAGGGCATTAGTTCATAAAGAATGGGGTCCTGCAACTTGGGATGGGGTTGTGTGGGATGATCTTATTGAGACTGAGAGTGTTGGACCCTCAGACTCTCAAGGGTTTATCTCACCTGAGGAAGTAGTCTGTCCACCCTCAGCAGATGCTCCCCCACCCCACCCCTGAAATAGTGCCTTTTTCACCCTTGACTAAGGAAATTAAACCTTCATTGTCTGCTAAACCAGCAGTGACTTTTACTTATGTCCCTTAGGACCCACCAGTAGTTGCCTCTAGACCTATGGCAAGACTTAAGGCTAAGCAGGGCTTCTAGAGGGGAGATTGAAAGTGTAATTCATGGAATGGATTTTAAGGGTGTGGGATATTGGTAAGGAACATAAGCATAAAATTGTTTATTTGTATGGGCCCACCGAATGGAGATACCAGGTTTAACAGGGAAGCGCACACAGTTTAACAAAAGTTGTCAAAAGTTTGTTTGAATGGCTGGCTGAAGCATTTGTTAAAAGATGGCTTACTGAAAAGGAGATGGGCATGTCTCATATCCCTTAGCTTAGTGCTGATGAAGGAATTTTAATGCTCAGGGAAATTGCAATGCTAGAGTGGGTGCGCTGTGGAAAGCCAAATCCTCCACAATGGGAAGGCCCAGAAGACATGCCCGTCACTAATCCTATATGACACAAAATAGTGAGAGGGGCACCAGCACAGTGAAGAGTTTTGTTGTTTCCCTTTTCTTTGTGACAGACCTTAGGATTGGAGATGCTGCTGCTCAGTTGGATGAATTAAAGGGATAATTAAATGCCGTGGATTTAATTGGACCAAGAAGTAGCAAGGGCAGCGAGGTGGCAGCACTGAATCTGCAAAGGCAAGGTGATCATAGTTATCATAATGGGCAGCACAAAGTAATGTCCACAATGACCTGCCATGTAATGGTCAGCACATGCAAAGGAAATTTTATGGTGCCATGACTCCTGTGGACCTTTGATACTGGCTAATCTGTCATGGTATTTCCAGGCATGAAATAGATAAGCCTACTGAATATTTGTTTCATCTGTACAAGTGGGAAAATTCTCAAAAAAATGAAAGAAAGGGTCCATTGGATTGTGGCAAAAGGGAATCTCAGCCAGTGAACTAATTTCTAGACTTCAGCTGGTTTGCAGACCCAGAACCCCTTGAATAACAGGATGGCCGGGTTCCCTTGAGGAAGGACCTTGATAAAATACATGAGAGTTTTACCATTAGCCTTTTTCCAGACCTTCCCCAGAGGACCTGCGGCCTTGTACAAGGGTATCTGTACACTGGGGGAAAGGAAATTATCAGGCTTTCTGGGGTCTATTGGATACTGATTTTGAATTGATGCTGATTCAGGGTGACCCAAAAAAACATTGTAGGCCTCCAGTTAAAGTAAGGGATTATGAAAGTCAGGTGATAAATGGAGTTTTGGATGAAGTCTGACTCATAGTAGGTACAGTGGGTCCTCAAACTCATCCTGTGGTTACTTCCCCAGTCCCAGAATGAATAATTGGGATAGATATTGTCTTAGTTAGAGTTTCTATTGCTGTGAAGAGACACCGTGACCACAGCAACTCTTATAAAGTAAAAACATTTAATTGGGGTGGCTTACATTTCAGAGGTTCAGTCCATTATCATCATGGTGGGACATGATAGTGTGTAGACAGACACTGGAGAAGTAGCTGAGAGTTCTATATCTTATTCATGCAACAGGAAATAGTCTGTCTCATTGGGCGTAGCTTGAGCATATATGAGACCTCAAAGCCCAACCTCCACAGTAACACAGTTCCTCCAACAAGACAACATCTGCTCCAACAAGACAACACCTGCTCCAACAAGACAACACCTCCTAATAGTGCCATTCCCTTTGAGGGCTATTTTCTTAGAACCACCACAGATATACTTAGAAATTGTCATAATTCTCACATTGGTTCCCTGACCTATAGAGTAAGGGCTATTATGATTGGAAAGGCTAAATGGAAGCCTTTAGAATTGCCTCTGCCAAGGAAAGCAGTGAACCAAAACCAGTATCACATCTCTGGATGAATTGCAGAAATTAGTGCTACCATCAAGGACTTAGATGCAGGGGTGGTAGTTCCCACCAAATCTGCCTTTAACTCTCCTATCTGGCCAGTGCAGAAGACAGATGGATCATGGAGAATGAGAGTTGACTATCAAAGCTCCATCAGGTAGTAAGTCTGATTGCAGCTGCCTTACCAGATGTGGTATCCTTACTTGAGCAGATTAACATGTCTCCTGGTACATGGTATGCACTATTAATCTAGCAAATGCCTTTTTCTCAGTACCTGCTCATAAGGACCACCAGAAGCAATTTGCTTTCAGTTGGCAAGGCTAGCAGTATACCTTTACAGTTTTAACTCAAGGTATATTAATTCTCCAAACTGTGTTATAACTTGTTAGATAGGATCTTCATTGTCTGTCTCTTCCATGAAATATCACAATGCTGCACTATATTGATGACATTATGCTGATTGGACCAAATAGGCAGGAAGTAGCAACCACTATAGACTTGTTGGTAACAATATGTGTATCAGAGAATGGGAAATAAATCCAACTAAAATTCAAGGGCCTTCTAACTCAGTGACGTTCTTAGGAGTCCAGTGGTGTGGGGCATGCAGAGATATTCCTTCTAAGATGAAGGATAAGTTATTGTACCCAGCCCCTCACACCACTAAGAAAGAAGCACATTAGTTGATCTATTTGGATTCTGGAGACAGCTCATTCCTCACTTGGGTGTGTTGCTCTGGCCCCTACACAAAATGACTCAGAAAGCTGCTAGTTTGGAATGGGGTCTGGATCGGGAGAAGGCTCATTAACAGGTCCAGGCTGCTATGCAGGCTGCTCTAACACTTGAACCATATGATCCAGCAGATCTGATAGTACTTGAGGTGTCAGTGGCAGATAGGGATGCTGTTTGGAGCCTTTGGCAGGCCCCTGTAGGTGAATCACAGAAGAGACCTTTGGGATTTTGGAGTAAGGTTCTACCATTATCTGTAGACAATGATTCTCCCTTTGAAAGACAACTCTTGGACTGTTAATGACCTTAGTGGAAACTGAATATTTGACAATGGACCATCAATTTATCGTGCTACCTGAGCTGCCATCATGAGCTGGGTGTTATCTGACCCACCAAGTCATAAAGTAGATCATGCACAGCAGCACTTCATTATCAAATGGAAGTGGTATACGTGTCCTGGCCCAAGCAGGTCCTGAAGGCACAAGCAAGCTACACGAAGAAGTTGCCCAAATGCCTATGGTTTCTTCTCCTGTTACAATGCTGTCTGCTTCCAGGATGCACCTATAGCCTCATGGGGTGTGCCATGTGATTGGTTGACTGAGGAAGAGAAGACTAGGGCCTGGTTTACTGATGGTTCTGAATAACATACAGGCACCACCCAGAAGTGGACAGCTGCAGCATTACAACCCCTTTCTGGGACAACCCTGAAAGATACCACCAAAGGAAATCTTCACAGTGGGCAGAACTTCGGTTAGTACACAGGGTCATGCATTTTGTTTAGAAGGAGAAATGGCCAGATGTGTGATTATTCACTGATTCATGGGATGGATGATCAGGGACTTGGAAGGAGCATGACTGGAAAATTGGTGAGAAAGATATCTGGGGAAGAAATATGTGGATAGATCTCTCCAAATGGTTGAAGGATATGAAGATACTTGTGTCCCATGTCAATGCTCACCAAAAGGTGACTTCAGCTGAGGATGAGTAGTAGTAATAATCAAGTAGATAGGATGACCCGTTCTGTGGACATTCAGTCTCTCTCCTCAGCCATTCCTGTCATTGTCCAATGGGCCCATGAACAAAGTGGCCATGGTGGCAAAGATGGGGTTTGTGCATGGGCTCACCAACATGGACTTCCACTCACCAAGGCTGACTGGTGAGTGCCAGCTGCTGTGAGTGCAAGATATGCCAACAGTATAGATCAATACTGAGTCCTAGATATGACACCATTCCCCAGGGTGACCAGCCAGTGACCTGGTGGCAGGTTGACCACATTGGACCACTTCCTCCGTGAAAAGGACAATGCTTTGTCCTCACTGGAGTATTTTTGCTGGTTATGGATTTGCCTTTCCTGCACATAATACTTTACCAAAATCACCACCTGTGAATTTACAGATTGTCTTGTCCACTGTCATGATATTCTATACAAAACTGAAGGAACTTACTTCACAGCCAGAGAAGTGTGACAGTGAGCACATGATTATGCGAATCCACTGGTCTTACCATGTTCCCCACCATCCTGAAGCAGCTGGCCTGATAGAAAGAGGGAATGTCTTTTTGAAGACACAGTTACAGTACCAATTAGGTGGCAGCTGCCTGGAGGGCTGGGGCAGGGTTCTCCAGAAGGTTCTCCAGAATCAGCATCCAATATATTATGGTTTTCCCCATAGCCAGGATCCATGGGTCTGAGAATTAAGGGGTAGAAAAGGGAGTAATTTCACTCACTATCACCCCTAGTGACCTACAAGGAAAATTACTGCTTCCTGTTCCAAGACCTAAAGTTCTATTGGCCTAGAAGTTTTGGTTCCAGAGTTGGGGAGTGTTCCTGCTTAGGATTCCCCCCTCTGGCACTTTGGGCTTCTGATGCCCTTAAGCCAACAGGCTAAGAAAGGAATAACAGTGTTACAAAGGGTGATTGATCCAGATTACCATGAGAAAATTGGATTGCCTCTCCACAAGGGAGATAAGAAAGATTATGTGTGGTGTCTCTTGGTGCTACTAAGTGATTAAAGTCAATGGTATACTACAGTAACCTAATCCAGTTAGATGACCAAGGACACAGACTCTTCAGGAATGAAGGTATGGGTGGGTCCTCCAGGAAAAGAGCCAAGACCTGCTGAGGTGCTTGTTGATGGTGGAGGAAATACAGAATGGGTACTAGAGGAAACTAGTTATAAATACCAGCTAAGGCCACACGACCAGTTGCATAAATGAGGATTATAAATGATGTGACTGTTTCCGTCATATTTTGTTAAGAATGTGTTTGTACAGATATTTGTATTTTCTTCCCTCAATTTCTTTATCTTGTAATGTAACATCAATTAAGAGAATATCAGTGGATATTATATTTAAGTTTGAGATACTAAAAGAATGTCCCTCAAGGGACATTGCCACCTGTTCTAAATTTATAATGTTTGAGGTTATACAAAGAATAGTTATATCATGTTAGGCATAATTATGACCTGATTAAATAGAGAATGTGTTTATGATTGTACGTGGGATAGTTACATCATGTTAGGTGTAATTATTACCTGACTGTTGTTTTAATTTGGAAATTAAGCATGATATAAGGAGATATGATTGTGTGTCACATCTGGAATTAAGTAAAACCCAAATGGCTTGGCAGACCTGTGAGGGATTTTTTTCTTTTCTTTTCTTTTTTTTTTTTTTTTAAAGATTTATTTATTTATACAGTGTTCTGCCTGCATGCCTGCTGGCCAGAAGAGGGCACCAGATCTCATTACAGATGATTGTGAGCCACCATGTGGTTGCTGTGAATTGAACTCAGGACCTTTGGAAAAACAGCCAGTGCTCTTAACCTCTGAGCCATCTCTCCAGCCCGGTTTTTTTTTCTTAATTAAATCATTTGAAGTGGCAAGACCCATTTCTAATTTGGATCTTTGAGGTAGGAAGATACACCTTTAATCCAGATCTTTTGAGGTGGGTAGATCCACCTTTAATCTGGGCCACACCTTCTGTTGGCAGCCTGCATAATGGCAGTCTATAGAATGGATGGCAGTCTATATAATGGAAGGGAAGAAAGAAGCTTGCTTTCTCTCTGCCTGCTTACTCTTGCTCTTCCTTCCCTGGCATTAGAGCCTACTTCTTTGAGATTCTGGCATATACTGAAGACCAGTTGAGTCATCCAGCTTTGTGGACTGATGACTACTGGATTCTTGAACCTTTTGTTGGCAGACTGGACCACAGCCTGTAAGCCATTCTAATAAATTCCATGTATATTATATATATATATATATTCATTCTATAAGTTCTTTTTCTCTAGAGAACCCTGACTAATATAGTTGTTTGTAGGGTCTGTCATATATAGCCTTTATTATGTTGAGGTGTGTTCCTTCCAGTCATACTCACTTTAGGACTTTTATCATAAAAGCATGTTGGATTTTGTCAAACTTTTCCTACTTCTATTGACATTTCCCATGATTTTTGTCTTTAAGTATATTTTTATGATTTATTATATTTATTGACTATGTATGTTATACCAGCCTTACATTTCCAGGATGAAGTCAAATTGGTTGTGGTGAATGATCTTCTTGATATGTGCTAGTATTAGGTTTGGTGGTACTTTATTGACGATCCTTGTACCTATGTTCATCAGAGGTATTGGTCCATAGCTTTGTTTTTGTTGAGTCTTTACCTGGTTTGGTTATTAGAGTAATATTGACTTCATAGAACAAGTTCCTGTGTCATTTTTCTATTTCTATATATTTTTTGAAGAGTTTAAAAACATTGATTATAGTTTTTCTTTCAAAGTCTGGTAGAATTCTGCTATGATTCAATCTGGACCTGGAGGGTTTTCAGTTTGTGTGTTTGTTTATGTGCGTATGTGGGGCATTTTAATATGGTCTCAATCTCCTTTGTTCTGGTTATGTTTAAATTGTTGGTCTCTTCTTAGTTTAACTTTGGTAGATTGGATGAGTAAAATATTAATCCATTTCTTTTAGATTTTCCAACTTATTGGATCAAATGTTTCTAAAGTATTCCCCTATAATATTCTGTATTTCTTTGTTATTTGCTGTAATGTTTCCTTGTTCATTTCTAATTCTGTTAATTTGGATCATTCCTTTCTTCTGATTAGTTGGACCAAGAACCAGCTCTTAGATTTATTGATTCTTTGTATTATTTTCTTTGTTTCTATTTCATTAATTTCTGCTTTGATTTTTATTATTTCTTGCCATCTGCTGAATTTGGGTTTGGTTTGTTCTTTTTTCCTCAAATTCCCGAGTTGCATCATAAAGTCATTTAATTTGTTCTCTTCCTGATCTTTTAGTGTAGACACTTAAGGCTATAAACTTCCCTCTTAGTATTGCTTTTTATGTACCCAAGAGGTTTAGTCATGGTGCATTTTTATTTTCATTTAATTCCAGGCATGTTTTCCTTTCTTTCTTGATTTTTTATTTGACCTACTCACCATTTCATAATGAGTTGTTTAGTCTTTATGAATTAATACACTTACTGGAGTTTGTTTGCTGTCAATTTTTCTGTATTTGTTAATGTTTGCTTTGTGCCCTGGGATATGGTCTATTTTAGAAATGTTTCCAGGTGCTGCTGTGTAGATTGTTTATTTATTTATTATTTTTTTGGTTTTTCGAGACAGGGTTTCTCTGTGTAGCTTTGTGCCTTTCCTGGAGCTCACTTGGTAGCCCAGGCTGGCCTCGAACTCACAGAGATCCACCTGGCTCTGCCTCCTGAGTGCTGGGAT
This sequence comes from Peromyscus nudipes, assembly GCA_902168325.1. Classification (NCBI taxonomy): domain Eukaryota; kingdom Metazoa; phylum Chordata; class Mammalia; order Rodentia; family Cricetidae; genus Peromyscus; species Peromyscus nudipes. Next base: position 19,112 of record CABHPH010134787.1, on the reverse strand, counting down.
TAAAGGTGTGCGCCACGAACGCCCGGCTGTTTAATTTTTTTTATCACTTGGTTGGAATATTCTGTAGATACTTGCTAGGGCTATTTGATGTAGGGTGTTGTTTAATTCTGAAGTTTCTCTGTTTTTTTTCCCCAGATGACCTATCTATTGGAGAAAATAGGGTGTTGAAATTACCTACAATTATTGGTTTTGTGTGGTGATATTGTGTTCCCCAAAATATTGTGCACCCTAATAAACTTATCTGGGGTCAGAGAACAGAACAGCCACTAGATATAGAGGTCAGAAAATGGTGGCACACACGCCTTTAATCCTAGCATTCCAGAGGCAGAGATCCATCTGGATCTCTGTGAGTTCAAAGCCACACTGGAAACAGCTAGGTGTGGTGACTCATGCCTTTAATCCCAAGAAGTGATGGCAGGAAGCAGAAAGGTATTTAAGGCATGAGGACAAGGAACTAGAGCCTGGTTAAGCTTTTAGGCTTTTGAGCAGCACAGTTCAGCTGAGATCCAGTTGGATGAGGACTTGGAGGCTTCCAGTCTGAGGAAACAGGATCGGCTGAGGAATTGGCAAGGTGAGGTGGTTGTGGCTTGTTCTGTTTCTCTGATCTTCCAGCATTCACCCCAATACCTGGCTCTGGGTTTGTTTTATTAATAAGACCCTTTAAGATTCATGCTACAGTTTTGTGTTAATCTGTCTTTAATTCAAGTAGTATGCTTTTTATGAAATTGGGTGTACCAAACTTCGGTACATATGTGTTCAGTATTGTGATATTTCCCTGATTAATTAATCTCTTGATTAGAATGAGGTGCCCTCCATTGTCTCTTCTGATTAGTTTTAGTTTGATGTCTAATTTGTCAGATATTAGGATAGCAATGCCTGCTTTCTTTTTGACCCCATTTGATTGGAATACTTTTTTCTATAATTTCACTTTAAGTTGGTACCTAAATCTGAGTTTCTTGTAGGCAACAGATATGTGTATTTTCTTTTTTAATTCATTGAGCTTGCTTGTGTCATTTGATTGTAGAGTTGGGCCCATTGGTACTTAGAGTTATTGAAAGGTGTTTGTATATGGTAGTCCTTTTAATGTGTTTTATTTATTTATTGTTCTGGTTTGTATTCTTAGTTGTACTTTGTATTTCATTGTTATAGCTTTGTTTTCTTTCTAGAATCTCTTGGCTATGCTTATTCCTCTCTTCAGTTCAAAGTATTGCTTCTGTTAGTGGGGATTTTTGTTGTTGTTGTTTTATATGAATTTATTAGTGTAAGGGTATAACATGAATTGCTAAATGGTCTTATTAATAAAAGACCTGGAGCCAAATATTGGGGTGAAAGCTGAGCGATCAGAGGAATAGAACAAGTCAGCCACAAGTTCTTACCACTAGGAAATCCTCAGCCCAAGAGAGAGCTACTTCCTGTATACTCATGCCTTATATACCTTTTTGTGCCCTGTCATCTTACTTCCTCTCTCCCCCCAGCTACATCACTTCCTCTTTCTGCCCAACTCTATCACTTCCTGTCTGTCTGTACAGACCTCCAGACCTCTGTGGTTAACTAGTGCTGGGATTAAAGGCATGTGCCACCATGTCTGTCTCTGTTCCCAGTGTGACCTTGAACTTACAGAGATCTGGATGAATCTCTGCCTCCCAAATGCTAGGATTAAAGGTATATGCTACCACTGCCCGACTCAATGTTTAATATAGTGGCTGACTTTATCCTCTGATCCCCAGGCAAGCTTTATTTTTTAGAGCACAAATAAAATATCACCACATTATGGTCCTGGAGAAGTCCTGCAAAAGACCACCATTAACTTATGCAATCAGCAAGAGCATTTATTATCTTGAGAATAAAGGTACCTGCATACTGGGGCCACACATCTTATACAAAGGCAAAATGGTGACCTCGAGAGAAGATCACAGGGTCATTTTAAGCACAACTAAGGGGAGTTTCAGGGACAGTTAGGGCGCCTCAGACACTTACATGTCTGGCAATCATATTAGTACATTCCTAATTGGTTAGGGTTAGCAGGGGTAGGCTAGAGCTGTAGTTTTCCCATTTGAGGGCAAGTCTGGACAAGTCCCAGGCTCTGTTCTTATTTGGTTATTACTTTGAGCTACTGACTGTGAGGGCTGGCCCAGTGGCCCAGGCTTGGTATGTGCTTGCTCTCTCCCTTGTCCCTGCTGTCAGGGGTGTTGAAGATTGATTGTCCTTTGTTCATGGCTTCCTCAGAAATGGCCTGTTCAGTTTTAAGAAATAGGAACTGAGACCTAATTCTTAACTGAGTTATTTGGAGCCTATTATGATATTTGCCTTGCCTTCTCAGGCTGTTTGTATCATGGAAACTTTTCTTTTTCTTTTAACTATGACAGTTTTGTTGGGAACAGTAGTCTAGTTTTCCTATTGTGTTCTTTTAGAATTTGTAGTGTTTTTTTCTTTCTTTTCTTTTTTTATATATTTTATTTTATTTTACAATACCATTCAGTTCTACATATCAGCCACGGATTCCCTTGTTCTCCCTCCTCCCGCCCCCTTCCCCCTCCCCCCAGCCCACCCCCCATTCCCACCTCCTCCAGGGCAAAGCCTCCCCCCGAGGGCTGAGATCAACCTGGTAGACTCAGTCCAGGCAGGGCCAGTCCCCTCCTCCCAGGCTGAGCCAAGCGTCTCTGCTAAGCCCCAGGTTTCAAACAGCCAACTCATGCAATGAGCACAGGTCCCAGTCCCACTGCCTGGATGCCTCCCAAACAGTTCAAGCCAATCAACTGTCTCACCCATTCAGAGGGCCTGATCCAGTTGGGGGCCCCTCTGCCATTGGTTCATAGTTCATGTGTTTCCATTCACTTGGCTATTTGTCCCTGTGCTTTATCCAACCTTGGTCTCAACAATTCTCGCTCATATTAGTCCTCTCACTAATTGGACTCCTGGAGCTCCGCCTGGGGCTTAGCCATGGATCTCTGCTTCCAGATCCCTCAGTCATTGGAAGGGGTTTCTAGCACCACAATTAGGGTGTTTGGCCATCCCATCACCAGAGTGGGTCAGTTCAGGCTGTCTTTCGACCATTGCCAGCAGTCTATTGTGGGGGTATCTTTGTGGATTTCTGTGGACCTCTCTAGCACTTTGCTTCTTCCTATTCTCATGTGGTCTTCATTTATCATGGTCTCCTATTCCTTGTTCTCTCTCTCTGTTCTTGATCCAGCTGGGGTCTCCTGCTCCCCTAAGCTGTCTTTCCCTCGACCCTCGCCCTTCATTTCCCCCACTTATGACCAGGCTGTTCATGAAGATCTCATCCATTTCTCTGTCATTGGGCGATCCCTGTGTCTTTCTTGGGGTCCTGTTTTCCAGGTAGCCTCCCTGGTGATGTGAGTAGCAGTCCAGTCATCCTTGCTACACAACTAGTATTCTCCTATGAGTGGGTACATACCATGTTTGTCTTTCTGAGTCTGGGTTACCTCACTCAGGATGATTTTTTCTAGATCCCTCCATTTGCCTGCAAACCTCATGATGTCATTGTTTTTCTCTGCTGAGTAGTATTCCATTGTGTATATGTACCACATTTTACTTATCCATTCTTCAGCTGAAGGGCATCTAGGTTGTTTAAGAAATGGGCGATAGAACTAAACAGAGAATTCTCAACAGAGGAAACTCAAATGGCTGAAAGACATTTAAGGAATTGCTCAACATCCCTAATTATCAGGGAAATGCAAATCAAAACAACTCTGAGATACCACCTTACACCTGTCAGAATGGCTAAGATCAAAAACACTGAAGACACCTTATGCTGGAGAGGATGTGGAGCTAGGGGAACTGTCCTCCACTGCTGGTGGGAATGCAAGCTTATACAGCCACTTTGGAAATCAATATGGCACTTTCTTAGAAAATTGGGAATCAATCTCCCCCAGATCCAGCTATACCACTCTTGGGCATATACCCAAGGAATGCTCAATCATACCACAAGAGCACTTGCTCAGCTATGTTCATATCAGCATTGTTTGTAATAGCCAGAACCTAGAATTTGGAGTGTTTTATTTGAGGCTCTTCTGGATTTCGTAATTTCCATTGAGAAATCAAATGTTATTCTGATGGGTTTTCCTATATATGTGACTTGGTCTCTCTTGTTGCTTTTAGTATTCTTTCTTTGTTCTGAACATTTAGTGTCTTGATTATTATATGACATGGGGAATTTCTTTTCTGGTTCTGTCTATTTGATGTTCTCTATGCCCCTCTAAGCATCCCTTTCCTTAGGCTGGGGGAGTCTTGTTCTATAATTATGTTGGAAATATTTCCTGCATCTTTGACCTGGGTTTCTTGTCCTTCTTCTATATCTATCATTCATAGGTTTGGCCTTTTTTTAATGTCCCAGAGTTCCTGCATGTTCTATTTCTATTTCATTTTTGTATTTGACATTTTCTTTGAGTGATGCAATTTCTCTACCTCTTCTTCAAACCTTAACATTCTCTTTTCCACTTGATATGTTCCATTGATGAGACTTTCCATTGACTTTTTATTTCCCTGACTGAAATTTTCATTTAAAGTTTTATTTTATTTTGCTTTTCTTCAGAAAGTGCTTTTTATTAAATTCTCTTTTCATATCTTGAATTGTTTTATTTCCCTCAACTGTTTGCTTGTGCTTTCACAGTCTTTATTTCAGAATTTATACATATCACCTTTGAGTTCCTTGGACATATTTGCAATTACTATTTTGAAATCATTATCTTCTACATCAACTAACTTGCTTTTCTCAGGGAAAATTATAATGGGGGTACTAATTTCTGGAAGATAAACATTATCTTGGTTATTCATGTTGTTTGTGTTTTTTGATGAGACTTGGGCATTGGGAGTTAGATCATTGGTGGGGGACTTGATATGGCCTCACCTTTGTTGAGTGGGTACTTGGATCTTTGATGTTTCCCCAATTTATCATGTTATGAACCAGCTGAATGGTGCTTGGAGTTCAGTCTTGGTGAAACTCAGTGTTGATGTACAAATGGGGTGTCAGAAGTGGTCCCAGCTTAGCTAGAAACTTCTGAGCCCAGGAGCAAATCATCTGTGGTGTTAGAAGATTTTTGCTGCTGATATTCAGAAGTCATGGAAGGGTTACCAGTTTCTAAAGGTGGTTCTTAGTTATCAAGGGCTAGGATCACAGCAGTGATGGGTAGTACTCCCTGGGGGCAGGGAATAGGATACTACACCATTCCTTAGGAAAGCAGTGGGTAGAATGGAGGCCATGCTGAGGGTCCCTGCCTGGGTTTGGAGTTCCATCCTGATGAATGAGATAGGCAGGTTCAGAGGTCTCTACCAGGGTTTGGAGTTGCAGAATTCCTCATAGTCCTTGGTGATGTGTTATATAAGGTGGCTGTTGACTGTGTTGGAGGACAGATGGACTGTAGGGTTGCCTACCTGGGGTCAGGGTACAGGACATCAGTGTGGTTGGTGAAGTGGCTGTTGGACAGTCAGACAGTTGGGTTCTAAGGGTCTCTACTTAGGCTCAGCGTCACAGAACACCACCAACTATTGGATTTTTATGGCAAAAATGTGTTTGGTTTTAAAAGAAACTATGAAATTGTCTTTGAGAGTAGCCAAATTATTTTTCACTTCTACCATCAGTGAATGAGTTCTAGTACATATTTCCACAGCTTACCAATATTAGTTTTGAATTTTAGCCATTATAATAAGTCTTTAATAGGATTTGATTGTTTAATTTTTACACCCTGATGCTATATAATGTTAGACATATTTTGTGTGTTTATTTTCCACATGATGAAGTGTCTCTTCAATCATTTTGCTTAATTTATAATTTAGTTGTTTTCTTATTGTTGAATTTTAAGTCTTCATTATATATTAGAGGTACCAGTCCTTTGTCAGTTACATGTTTTGTAGATTTTTTTCATTTTTTATTATTAATTAAATTTATTCATTTATTTTACATCCTGACCATTTTGCCCTCCCTCCTCTCCTCCCATTTCCATCCCTCCACCTCCCCTCTGCCCCCTCATCCACTCCTCCTATGTTTCTTATCAGAAAGGGGTAAGCCTCCCATTGGTGTCAACAAAGCATAGGACCAAGCTCCTCCCTTCGTATTAAGGCTGGGCAAGGCAGCCCAGTATAAAGAATAGGTTCCCAAAAGCCAATCAAAGTGTTAGGGACAGTTCCTGTACCCACTGTTCAGAGTCCCTTAAATAGACCAAGCTACACAACTCTCACATATATATAGAGGTCCTAGGTCAGTCCCATACAGTCTCCTTAGCTGTTGGTCCAGTGTCTGTGAGCCAGGTTAGTGTCTCTGTGGGTTACTTTGTGATGATTGACCCACCTAGCTCCTACAATCCTTCCTCCCTCTCTTCAACAGGATTCCCAGAGCTCAACCCAGTGCTTGGCTGTGTGTCTCTGCATCTGTTTCCATCAGTTGCTGGATGAAGGCTCTATGACGACAATTAGGGTAGTCACCAATTTGATTACAGAAGATGACTAGTTCAAGCTACCTATCCACTATTGCTAGGAGTCTTAGCTGGGGTCATCCTTGTAGATTCATGGGAGTTTCCCTGGCACCAGGTTTCTACCTGACCCCGAAATGCCCCCCCCCATCAAAACATCTCTTTCATTACTCTCCCCTTCTCTCCCACTTCCAATCCGATCCATCATGTTCTTGTCCCTACATGCCCCAAGTTCACCTGGGAGATCTCTTCTATTTCCCCTTCCTAGGGAAATCCATGTGTCCCTCTTTGGGCCTTCCTTGTTACTTAGCCTCTCTGGGTCTGTGGACTGTAGCATGGTTATCCTTTACCTTACAACTAATATCCACGTGTAAGTGAGTATATACCATGTTTGTCTTTCTGGATCTGGGTTATCTCACTCAGGATGAGGTTTTTTTTTAGTTCCATCCATTTGCCTTCAAATTTCCTGATGTCATTGTTTTTAACAGCTGAGTAATACTCCATTGTGTAAATGTACCACGTTTTCTTTATCCATTCTTCGGTTGAGGGACATCTAGATTGTTTCCAGGTTCTGGCTATTACAAATAACACTGCTATGAACATAGTTGAGCAAGTGTCCTTGTGGTATGATTGAGAATCCTTTTGATATATACCCAAGATTGATATAGCTGGGTCTTGAGGTAGATTGATTCTCAATTTTCTGAGAAACCACCATACTGATTTCCAAAGTGTACAAGTTTGCACTCCCACTAGCCATGGAGGAATGTTCCCCTTGCTCCACATCCTCTCCAGCATGAGCTGTCACTTGTCACTTGTCATATTAGCCATTCTGACAGACATATGATGTCTTTTGGCCATTTGAGATTCTTCTGTTGAGAATTCTCTGTTTAGGTCTGTACTCCATTTTTAATTGGATTATTTGGTTTTTTGATGTCTAGTTTCTTGAGTTTTTTTTTTTTTTAACATATTTTGGATATCAGTCCTCTATCAGATGTGGGGTTGGTGAAGATCTTTTCATATTCTGTAGGCTGCTGTTTTGTCCTATTGACAGTGTCCTTTGCCTTACAGAAACTTTTCAGTTTCATGAGGTCCCATTTATTAATTGTCAATCTCAGTGTCTGTGCTATTGGTGTTCTATTTAGGAAGTTATCTCCTGTGCCAGTGTGTTCGAGGCTACTCCCCATTTTATCTTTTTTTTTTTTTGGTTTTTCGAGACAGGGTTTCTCTGTGTAGCTTTGCGCCTCCATTTTATCTTTTATCAGGTTCAGTGTAACTGGATTTATGTTGAGGTCTTTGATCCACTTGGACTTGAGTTTTGTGCAGGGCAATACATATGGATATATTTGCATTCTTCTGCATGCTGACATCCAGTTATGCCAGCACCATTTGTTGAAGATGCTCTCCTTTTTCCATTGTATAGTTTTGGCTTCTTTGTAAAAACTTAGGTGTTTATAGGTATGTGGATTTATGTCTGGGTCTTTGATTAGATTCCATTGATGCACCTGTCTGTTTTTATGTCAATACCATATTTTCTTCTAATGTGTAATTTGCCATTACTCCCTTAAATATGTCCCTCACAGAAGTATTTCATAATTTGGGGCTGGTTTTATTTTGTTTTCGAGACAGGATCTTGCTGTGCAGCCTATGCTGGCCTTTACCTTGCTATTCTCCTGCCTCAGCCTCGAATTAGTGTGCTGAGAATACAGGTGTGCTCTATCATGTCTGCAGCAGAAATTCAGAAATTTTAACTTTGAATGGAGTCCAACTTGCCTTTTGTTTTTCTTCTTTGGAAATGCTTTTGATTTCATACTTAAAAAGTTATTGCCAAATACAAAGTCACCTAGATTTTCTCTTATGTTATCTTCTGTGAGTTTTATAGTTTTTTAAAAAAATTTCTCTGCCTTTTTTTTTAAAATTTATTTAACTTTATTTTATGTGCATTGGCAACAGAGTCCCTGGAACTGGAGTTACAGACAGTTGTGATCTGCCATATAGGTGCTGGGAATCGAAACCAGGTCCTCTAGAAGAGCAGCCAGTGCCCTTAACTGTTAAAACATCTCTCCAGCCTCCAAGTTTTATAGTTTTAAGTTTTCCATTTAAAATATAATCTATTTTTAGTTACTTTTCAGTGAAAAGTTTATGGTCTGTGTCTAGGCTTTTTCATTTGTTTGCTTTTGCATATGCATGTTGGAAAGATTATCCGATTATCCTCAGTATTTCTTTTCTATTTCATCTCCTATCCTGCACTCATGAAAGTTACTATCTTCTTTTAGTTACTGTTATAGAAAGTACAGAATCCTTTCTTAACTATCCTCTATATTTATAATCTCTCTTGCTGACTTACTCTTTATGATAATATTTTATTATTTTTATGATTGTGGTGCTGGGGCCAAACCTAGGGCATCGTTCAGGCTAGGCAGGTCCTCTACCAGTGATTTGCCCCATCCTCTTTGTTACTTCTTTTCTGTTTTATCTTTAAGTTAATTAAATTTCTCTTCACCTATTTCTAATCTACTATTCAACCTGTTTGCTTTGTTTCCATCTTGCTTATTATATATTTCAGTTTAAGAAGTTCCTTTTTTTCCAAACTTTCAAGGTCACATTTTAAAATAGTCTTTGGATATGGAGAGGTGGCTCAGTGGTTAAAATACAATGGCTATTCTTGCAGAGGATCTCAGGTTTATTTCACAGCACCCACATAGTGGCTCACAACAGACTGTAACTCTGGTTCCAGTGGATCTGCTGCCCTCTTCTAGGACCTCAAACACCAGACATGCATGTAAATGCACATGTATACATGTAGGCATAGCACACGTACACATAAAAATAAAAAATAAATACTTAAAATTAGTCTTTGTTTCCATTAAATTCAATGATAGTCAAAAAATTTTAAAACACTTAATTAGAATGTAAACAATCCTAAAAGATCACTATAATTGTATCACTAGGTACTACTATTAATCTGCCTACTTGTGTTTTTAATATAACTTATTTTTTCAAACTTTGAAAACATAGATGTTTTGTAAGTAGTTTTTTATTCCAGTTTCTGTATCTTGAATATCTGTTTCTTTTAACTATTATTTCTGCTGTTATTCTTTGATGGTGCCTGGTTTTATAGGGTATTTGGTTATTATTTAATGTTTAAAGTTCATGATTATTGAAACATTATTTATGAAATATTTTGAAGCCTAAAATGAATGTCCCTTCTCCCAGAAAGGATTTCTATTTCTTCTTGCATATTTTTGGGAGCAATTATTCATAACTGCAGGTCTTTTGAGCCCACTGCCCACCAGATACTGTAATTTAGGGCTGCAAACAAACAAGTCTACTTGTCTTACAGCTCAAGAAACATTCCCCCCTGTGTGCTGTGCTGCCTTTTACTCAGTGCCAAAGTAGCTTCCTTTGAGGTCTCCTGGAATGGCTATGGGTAGCAGCAAGTTTACTTCTGACTTAATCTTAGTCTAACTATGTGGTCTTGTGGAACTTGATGTCTAGTTCCTGATTGACCAAGGCCTGCCAAATTTTCAGTGAACATTTGTCTACATTCACAAATACCTACCAGCCAAAATTAGTTTTAATTCTCTGCTTACCTTTCTGGGACTTCACTTTTCCTTAGGTTTGGTTTTATAACTCTTTTGCTACTTTCCCAGTTGTCCTTTTATTTTATGTTATTATTATTAAAAATTTAAAGCATATTATCCAACATTTATGGTTGTTTTCAGAAGAAAAGTTATTTTGACATGACTTATTCACTCTGGTTCTAAAAGCAAAACTATTTCCCTAGCTTTCTAAGACAACAAGTCTTTACTTTAGGTTTCTTTCTTTTCATAGTTGAGTACCCCTCAACTATTGTGTCTATCAATGATATTAGTAAAATATGATAAGGACTTTTATAAAAATCAAGCCAATGTTTTTCTTTTCAGGCTAAAGAGGCAGTAACAGAAGCTGAGCAACAGGATCCTACAAACGTATTCACTCAATTTTACATATTCAAGATTGCAATCATGGAGGGCAACTCTGACAGAGGTACAAATGGTCTTTATGTATTAATATGAACAGTAAAAATCCTCAAAGAGTAAAAAATCCACAATAAGAAATAGATACACTGTTTTAAAGACAACTGTACTAAAGAAATATAATTACTTTTACATAAAAATTATACAATAATGCACAGAGGAACTGGAGGGTATGTAAAAGTAAAAAAAAGCAACTATCCAGAGGGTCTGAAATGGGAAAATATTGGAAAAGAATTGGAGAAAATTTTATCACTATACTTGTTTATACTTAGTCATTTGAGCCAGTCTACTCAAAAGTTTTAAAAGTTACAGGAAGGGCAATCATAATAAAAATTCATATCAGTTAAGAATTAACCTAAAAAGCAAAGTCTTTGGGTACCTTTTGACTCGTTCACTAATGTTGTAAACTAATAATAAAAACCCCTAATCTTCAAGTGGAATTTTGCTTCACAAAGAGATGGTGTTAGAATGGTAGACACATGATGCACATCCCACTAGTGCTATGTTCTCCCATTAACTGAAGCATAGTTTCTTAGCTGATGTGTCTATATGCACATGTGTATATTTAATAAGTTACATATATGCATATACTCATTGAAAGTTTTCAGCCTTTCTATCTTTGGGTAGTTGAGCAAATTCTGAAGCAATCTGAACTATAGACAAATTGCCATTTATAAAGGAAATTGAGACACTCAAGCAAATGGATGGAAACAGAAACTATACCAATCTAACTACTAAACTGTTTACACTTACTGTGCACCAGAGATTCCATTATTCATGCTAGAAAAACGTAATTTAATATATAACAAAAGGTGTTCTATACCTCAATAGTAATGAAAAAGTAGTAAGTTAGAGTTAGCTCTGTATCAAGGTTAATATTGTTTTCATGTCTGTATTTACTATTTTCAGTAGAGACTTCTGAATATATATAGTTCTTGTTGGTTTTCAAGACAGGGTCTCACTATGTAGCCCTGGCTGTCCTCGAATTCACTTTGTAGACCAGGCTGGCCTTGAACTCACAGAGATCCGCCTGCCTCTGCCTCCTGAGTGCTGGGATTAAAGGCGTGTTGATATAGTATATTAAGGGATAAAATAACTTTAAATTTCATGAGACATTTTTACCAGTAAAAGTGGAAAAAGTTACCTTATTAAACTTTTCTCTTTAACTTTATTTTAAATAGAATTATTTCACTTATTAAATTAAAAATTGTGTGCGTGTGTGTGTGTGTTTGTGTGTGTATGCGTGTATGTGATGCCACACTATGTGGAGGTTAAATGCAAACTTCGTAGAGTTGGTGTCTCCCACCTTCATATGGGTTCTGGGATTGAACTCAGGTCAACAGGCTTGTGAAGTAAGCACCTTTTACCCACTAAGCCATTTTACTGTCCCTTTTAAATGTTTATGTTTAAATAATATATTGATTATGCGTAATAGTAGGTTTTATTATGACATTTCATATATGTATATAATATATTTCAATCATATTCATATTTGCCTCCTGTTACTCTTTCTTGTTCCTCTGATATTTCCACTGATCCCCTTCCTTTTCCTCAACTAATTCACCTTCTACTTTTTTTTTTGAAGACCTAATGAATTTCATTAGGGTGGTTTATGAAGCATGGGTAAGGGCTTATTTATAGGAGCATGGGCACCTTATCAGTGGTTATACCACAGAATAAAATACTGTACATCTGTTTACAGATTGTTTTCTTTTATAATGTGAAGCCTTAGTCCTTAAGTTATTTAGGTTGTTAAGAACTACAGGCTTATAGTCACTCATGCTAGTAATAATCATAGTCATGTAGCCAGGTTTTCCAGATATATAGAAATGTATGTCAGATGGATAGGTAATCTTTAAACACTTCATAGATCTAGAGAATATGGCATTTAAATGTTTTGATAACTTAGAATTCTGTTGACGCAAGACATGATTGCTCCTGGCAGCATCAATCTACTCCTGAGAGAATTTTGGGCTTTGAAGACGTTCCATATGGAAGTTTGTCTTCTTGGCACAAAATGGCCTGTTGGTCAAAGAACTGCCCTTGCCTTGGCTGCTGACAGTACACACGATGTCCTTTCTGGACGAGCAGACACAAGGAAAAGTGACTGCTGAACCTTGCCAAGACAGGTTAAGACAGTCTTTCAAAATTCCTGCTTCTGAAAATGGTCTGTCAGATATTCTAGGCCTATAGCCAAAAATGGATGCCCCAACAATGCTGAGCAACATTAGGTGACTGTCCAGGCTGCCAGCTGTCTCTGTCAATTTTTGAAATTTTTCAAAAGTAGCTTGCTTGCACTTCCTGTTTACTCAGGCAATACTATTTTCCTTCTCAGGTCTTTGATGGGGTTGAAGACTAGAAAGTTACAGTTATAATTCTCTCGTATCTTAGCTAAGAACATATTAGGTACTAGAGTTAGATTCTTCAGGATAGGATGGCTGTTGGTATAATCTCTGTAATTTGCCATTTACCTATGGTCTGGACATTTCTGAATATGTAGTATGTGTTTCTTGTTTGATGTTGTTCTTGTTGGTTGTATTTCCATTTTTATTTATGTATTACCTTTTCCTTCTCCTAGACAATACTTGATAATCATTCCTATTGTGTATAGTTTTGTGTTAGGTTTAGAACTTAGACAAAAAGGGGAGATGTAGTGGGTGTTTGTTCCACCTATGACCTTGGGGTATCAGCCACTAGGGCGTGGCCTCTTGGCTAGCTTAAGACCTGAAGAGCATATACTCGAGACCCCTTCTCTCCCATGTGTTCTTGAACAGTGGAGACTGACTCAGGCAGTGGGAAGCAGCGTGGGACCAGCTCTCAGCCTTCCAGGACTCTGTGATGGATTTGCCTTATCCTGTATCAGTGAGTTGATACCCCATATAACCCCTTAATAAATAGGTTCATTATTGGTATCTGTGGATTTCAATTCCTGCATAATCCCCCATTTACCATTAAATGTGTTTAAATCTTCAATTAGGTGTGGAGCCCAAGATCTTCTCCTTTCTCCATGATAGGATGTTGATTAGCCCAAGCATATACCCAAAGAACTACAGGCAACTAAGGAAAGCTGAGAGTAGGAGAAATTGTCTTCCCCAGAGAACAACACACCAATTGGTTATTCAATAGCCATTGCTCAGCCCTGAAAACATACATACAAGTGACATGCAGACTGTGCAGGTTATATTTAGGAATAAGTCTGTAAATATATATATATATATATATATATATATTACACATATACATATAATAACAATTAAAGAAGAGGCCCTAAATTTGAAAGAGAGCAAGGAAAGGTATATGGAAGGGTTTGAAGGGTGGAAAAGGGAGAAATGTTGTAGTTATAATCTCAAAAATAAGAAAATAATCTTCTCTGATTAAAACTGACAACAGCGGGCCGGGCGGTGGTGGTGCACGCCTTTAATCCCAGCACTCGGGAGGCAGAGGCAGGCGGATCTCTGTGAGTTCGAGGCCAGCCTGGGCTACCAAGTGAGTTCCAGGAAAGGCGCAAAGCTACACAGAGAAACCCTGTCTCAAAAAACCAAAAAAAAAATACATTTTTAATTAAAATAAAATTATATCACTTTCTCCCGTCCTTTTCCTCCCTCTAGCCTCTCCCAGGTACCCTCTCTTATATCCTCCATTCCCCCTCTAACCCCTCCCATATCCCCTCACTCTTGACTTTATAGTCTCTTTTTCTTTGATTATGTATGCACAAATATACAAATGTGACCTACTGAGTTCATTTTTGTTTTCTGTGTATATGGTTTCAGGGTTGGCCATGTTGTATTGGATAACCAGTAAGGGGGCTCATCCCTGGGGAAGGCTAATTCTCTCTCTCATTATTTACCTATAGTTCTTTGTCTAGAGGTAGGACCCTGTGAAAAATGTCCCTTTCTATATTAGCATGTCTGCTGATATTGTTACTGTTCTGGTCTTGTTGTTTCACAACAGACTTCCTGGTATTCTGTCTCTTATAATGTTTTCACTTCCCCTTTTCATGTTGTTCTCTGAGCCATAGGTGTAGGAGCTATGATATAGATGTATCCACTGTGGCTAGGCTCCCCACAATTCATTGATCTCTGCATTCTATCCAGTTGTGGTTTCCTGTGATGGTCTCCATTGGCTGCAAAGAACAACATCTTTGATGAGGGGTGGTACCTCCACTTATCTGTGGGTATAAGAATAAGATTTAGAATATAGTAAGGAATTATGCTGTTTTAGCAAAGCAGTGCTAGTACATTCTTTTCTAAGGTTCACAATCTCACTAACTCCAGGAAACTGGATAGATTTTTAGTACCAAGCATGATTTCCCTCCTGTTGAGTGGGCCCTAAGTCCAACTGGACAGCCTGGTTACTACCACCATGTGAGTGCCACTTACTGCTCCTTCACAGGTTCCTTGCCGTACTGATCATTGTTGTGGCTCATAGGTGTTGTATCTGGGTAGAACTATTAATTACTGCACTCCCTTGGCAGCTTGCATAGTGTTTTCTGGTACCATGGAAGCTAGAGCACAGGAAGGAGGCTTTCAGATTCTATCCATCTTGAATCCCCCTCAGTCCTGTGTCCAAAACGTGCACTGTCTTCAGGAATAGGGGCTTATCCTCAACTTCTAAGAGGCAACCAAGAGCTACACCAATAGTTTGGGGAGTCACTTGGACTACCCTGACCACTCATTTGAAAGTTGGTTTCTTGTACTGGTACTGGCATTTTTGTTAGTCTATGGTTCTTGTAGGGAGCATTGTCAGCCCAAGTAGCATAATTTCTCATTTTTATTGGGCTATTTATTTAGTTTTTTGAATCCTTTCTGTATTCTAGATATTACATTTTCATCAGATGAATTGCTGAGAAAAATTTCCATTCTGTAGGCCATCTATTCATTCAATTAACCATTTGCTTGTATAAAAGTTTGAAAAGTTTTTAAATTTTACTGTGCCTCATTTGCCGATTGTTGGTTGTATTTCCTAAGCGGCTAGAGGCCTATTCAGAAAGTGCATACCTGTATCTATGTCTTGTTGTGTCCTTACCTTTTCTTACTTTAAGATATTTAATCCATTTGGATTTGATTCTTGTGCAGGATGAGAGATAAGGACCTGATTTCATTCTTTCATGTGTAGCTGTCCACTTTCCCCAGCAACATTTGCTGAGAGGATGTCTTTTTTTCCCAATGTTTATTTCTGGCATCTTTTTCAAAAATTAGGTGCTTCTTACTGTGTTGGCTTCTATATGGGCCCTCTATTCACTAACATCCCATCGGTCTTCCTGTTTTTATGCGTATACCATCCCATCTGTCATAGCTTCTTTTCCTGTTGCTGTGATACTCTGTCAAAGCTAATTTAAGGGAGAAATAAGTTCACAGTTCAAGACTTAGTCTATTATGTTGGAGACATCAGTGCAGTAGAACTTGGAAGCTGCTGGTAACATTACATCCACAGCCAGAGGATAAGAACAATGAATACATGGATGCTAGTGTCCAGTTCAGTTTCTTCACCCTATTCAAGCCAGAATTCCCTTCCAAATGATCTTCCCACCTCAATTAGCATTAATAATCACACTGTTTTTGCTACTATGGTTCTGTAGTGTAAACATTGCAGCTCCGATTGGGAGGTGTCCTGGTATTTGGGAGCCAAGGAATACCACAAAGTCACTATAAGTATAGCAGCTTACATCTCTGCTCCAGGGAAAGGTTTCCCCAATTTAAGCACAACAACTCTGTTTTGGCAGGGGATGGTTTCCCATTGAAGTTGTTACAGCTCTGCTTTGCTCTGCCCTGGAGAAGTGTTACAGCTCTGCTCCACTAAGGCAAAGTTTCCCCAGCAAAAGTGTTACAGCTCTGCTATGCTCCAGTAGAGCTTAGGTCCCCTGGAGTGTAACAACTCTGCTCTGCTCTGCTCAGATGAAAGTTGTTACGTCTGGGCTCCTCTCTGGCAAAACTGTCACACTGCACAACAAACCTCACTCAAGATATTTGTTGGGAAGGAAGGAATCCAGGAGGGTGGCTGCCTCAAGGGTAAGAAACAACAGCAAACTCAACAGGGTACAGAGCTTATATAGGGTTTCTTGGGGGTTGGAGCTTTCCAGGTGGCTTAGGATTGGTGGGGTTTTATGGTCTGAGTCACCCTACAGAAGGATTATAGGACACATGTGAAATGAAAGAAGAGGTAGGGAATACTGAGGGTTAAAAGATTAAGTGGGGATAGGAATGGGCAAATAGGGGACAGTGGGAGGTAGTATAGTAGGGTAACCAAAATCTAAGGATCTATGAAAAAGCTCCATGGAAACATATTGTTTGAATCTTAGCTGGCCTTTTTAATTAAAAAAAAAAAACCCAGAGCCAGATATCAGGGTGAAAGCTGAAAGATCAGAGAAGCAGAGCAGCCAGCCACTAGTTCTTACCTCTACAAAATCCTCAGCCTAAAGAGAGCTTATATACCTTTCTTGGCCCTGCCATATTACTTCCTGCAATTAAAGGCATGTGTGCTTCCCAAGCAAAGGCATGAGATCTCATGTGCTGGGATTAAAGGTGTGTGCCACCACTGCCTGACCTATATGTCTAATTTAGTGGCTGGCTCTGTTCTCTGATCCTCAGGCAAGTTTATTAGGATACACAATATATCACCACAGAAAGACATTAGTAAACTAACTTCAAAATACAACTTAAAAAGAGTTCAAATAAAATTATCATGTGTGGATTGACACTGTTGCTTCTTGAAGACATGGTGAATAAATGAAAACCACAGTACAAGGCATGGTATAGCTTCCTATGAGTTATTGGTCAGGGAGGCCCAGACATCTTCAAAGAAACACAAGCTGTTGCCATTGCCCTTGGTTGCCCTGGCCAGCGGGGTGTCAACGGGGGCGACCCACCTGTGGGAGAGAATGAAAAGGAAGGGGAGACACGAAAGAAGACAGCAAGACAGTGTTCTGATCATGCTGCAAATTTTATTCTCCTCAGCAAGGCTTATATAGCATGGGAGGGGGAGGGGGCAGGAAGGAGGGAAGGGTTGCAGTTGAGGGGGGACGTGCAAGTCGTGAGGCTTGCAGAATGTTGTGCTAGGTGATAAGGTCACAGGTCAGGGCCCATTGTTCTGTTGCTATGCTACCTGACCTGCCTGACTTGTTCTTTATCTTTGGGGCATCTGGTTTAGGGCAGGGGCTTGTTCTCTGGCCTAGTTAGTACTTTTCCATGGTCCATGTTTGGTCCCTGACACTTGGTTACTCACCAAAACCACATGATAAGACCCTATTGGTAAAAATACATGTTGGCTGCAGGATATAGAGAAATCAATCTCACATTGACAGAAAAACTTCTTCCCTATTGACTAGTATTCATAGTGCCAGAAAATGCTATGCATACTGTGTTGGAAGAAAATACATCAATGGTATTATCCAGCACTAGACCCTGTATGCCACAGCACTGACCTAGTAGTGGCATAGCTGTTAGGGGGTTACTAACGGCTTTCTGATTGGATTTGAGGACTGGTTCATGGGAACAGATTTCATACCTGGTACTGTAATCCTGGTCAAAAGCCTATGGTTGGGGAGATCGTAGATCCTAGGATACTGTTGGAATGTTCATTGCTATTGCATTGCATCTGTAGATTTCTTTGGGGAGAATAGCTGTTTTTACAATCTTAATTTTTCCAATCTGTTCTTTCCATTTTCTGGTTTCTTCCTCAATTTCCTGCTTTAATGTTTTGAAGTTTTCATTGTAGCAGTCATTCATTTCCTTGTCTAAGTTTATTCCAAGGTATTTTATTTTTTAATGCTATTATAAAAGGTACTATCTCTCTGATATCTTTCTCAGTGTATTTGTCATGATATATAGAAAGAGTACTGAATTTTGGATGTAAATTTTGTATCCTGCACTTTACTGAAAGTATTTGTCAGTTCTGAATGTTTCTGGTGAAGTCTGTAGGGTCCCTTATGTATAGAATCGTATCATCTACAAATAATGATTCTTTGACTTCTTCCCTTCCTATTTGAATTCTCTGTTGTTTTGCTGTTCTAGCTAGACTTTGAGTACCATATTTAATATGCATGCAGACAGTGAACAGCCTTGTCTCTGGTCTTAGTGAAAATGCTTTGAGCTTTCTCCATTTAGCATGATCGTGATTATAGGTTTCTCATATATAGCTCTTACTATGTTGAGATATGTTTCCTGCTTTCCTAATCTCTTCAAAGCTTTTATTGTGAAAGAACAGTGGATTTTGTCAAAGTCTTTTTCTGCATCTATTGAGGTTATCATGTTATTTCTGTGCTTGAGTCTATTTATATAATGTATTATGCTTGTTGATTTGTGTATTGAACCATCCCTGATCATGGTGGTCTCCTGGTATACTCTTGAATTCGGTTTGCAAATATTTTATTGAGGATTTTTGCTTCTAAGTTCACCAGTCTGTGATTCATTCTCTCTCTCTCTCTCTCTCTCTCTCTCTCTCTCTCTCTCTCTCTCTCAGATACTGGTTTCATAAAAAGAATTTGGAAGCCTTCCTTCATTTTCTATTTTATGGAATAATTTAAGAAGGATTGATGTTAATTCTTTTTTAAAGATCTGGTAGAATTCTGTAATACTCCATCTTGGCCTGGACACTTTTTTCTTTTAACTTTTATTGATTCTTTGTGGATTTCACATTATGCATCCTGATCCCACTAATCTTCCCATCACCCCCC